>WUQG02020938.1:0-11425 GCA_011317285.2 Androctonus mauritanicus | reverse complement strand
TAATTGAGGCAGAAATAATTTCTGAGATAAATAATTCTGAAATTTAATATGGCTAGCGATTGTGGTCGTAAAGTCGAGAACTACCTGTATAGATAAAAAAATTTAAGGCCATAATTAATATTTCTACAAAAAAAATAAATTGTTTAATGAAATTTTTATTGGCATTTTATGGAAATTCAACAAAATGGAGATGTTTGCATCCTCATATCTCTGAAACTACATAAATTGGAGACTTACTGTATAAAATTATTTCAATATTGTTGGAAACAATATAACAGCAATATTCAAATTAAAAACTTGGATACAAATTATATTTGTGACTCAGACATGTGTATTTCAATTTTACAATAATAATAATTTAATAATTTAAATAGATAAATTCAATATATGTAAAATTTGACTTATATAATATTGCTATAAATATAATTATTGTATAAAGATGGGCAGCTGCTGTATACAATTATAATAATATAATTTAATGCTATGTATTGTATTTCAAAATAAACTATGACAACTTCATAAATTTATAGAACAATAGATATTCATATATATTAAAAAAAATAAATGTGAATAATTTATAAAATAACTTAATTCATATGAAGCAAATAATATCTTTATAAATCATATTCAAATCAATAAAATCAACACATTTGCTCCAGACACAATTATCAGTAGCTTATGATGATGTATGATTACAATTTTGTGTCTTTTATTTATTTTTTGTGTATGTAATTTATTATTATTCTAATTTATAGAAAGTTCAATTATTAATAAAATTTTTTCTTGCAATAATTTATTTTTACACATCATTGATGCAATTTCAAATAATACTGTCAGATAAACTTCTTTGTTTACTATGACTGACAAATAATATCTGCCAATAAATGGGTTATTAAAAGTCCTCTTACTAGTCTTTGTTCACAGATCATGCTTTGGGCTTGTAACATAAACAGTATATAGTGGAATTTTCATTCATAAAAATACACAAAATTATCAATAGGAAGAATTGTACATGCATTTATATCAATTGATTCAAGTTTATATTATTCTGATAACTCTAATTAATTATAAAATATAAGATAATTATTTTGCTATTCATGACTTGCCAGATTTTGTTTCATCAGTTGATACACATTTTCTTTCAAAAATTTTAGTTTTAGTTTTGTTTTTCTCTTTTGCTATTTAAGTAATACTTTATATAATCCATCATTAAAAGACAACTATAGGATGAAGTTTGCATAAATAAATTGAATTTAAAAAAAAAACAAGTAAAAATCTAAAAAAAAAAAAAAAGTTAATTCCATAGTAAAAAAAGTTTATCCCATTCACACAGAATAAGAGTTGTTTCTTAGTTGTTAAAAAAAATTATATTCTGATAGAATAGTAGAATAATAATAATAATAGTTATTATTTTTTAAGTATAAATATTTTCGTGAATGTTTATAACAATAAATAAATATACTGTATTATTATTTAAAAATATATTACATCAAAAGTATAAAATTTTGATTTATTTTGCAAAATAAAACTTATAATTAAATATTTTTTTTATTGAAGTTGTATATTGTAGAATTCTGATATTCTGTATACAATGATTAGATGATAGTACTCCTGCAAGTTTCAAAGTATGAAGATGCATCATGATGATTGAAAAATGGGATACTTTTATATTTCTGACTTCATTAACTTGTTGATGCAAACATGAAATGATGATTATAGCAATGTATAAGATGATATATATGCATCACTTATAAATTTAGTGTATTGATAATCTTTAGTTCTAAATGAACATATCTGGAATTGCCAATAGCCACAATTTATCATTGTAAATAAAAATATATGAAATGAGAGCATTTATGGAGAATCTATTAAATTGTAATTTTCTATTCTGTATATATTCAGATATTTGTTACATTTTCACAAGTTATTATGAATTAAAATTTATACAGTTTCACATATATATAATTAAAATAATGATTGTCATTTTTATTAATGTCATTGTATGACTTTGTTTATATTAATTTGAATATTTTATATTTTTATTGCAGTCTATTTTGTCTATTTTATTTTTTTGATCAAATAATTTATATGAATACTTAAATTAAAATTACTGCATATTACTCTATATATTTCAAATTATAAATATGAAATATATGTTAAATATCAATAATTTTCAAGTTCTACTAAAAAAGAAATGATAGTTTATTCAACTTGATCTACATGAAATGCTTTTGGCTTACTAAAAGCCATCCTCAATATATTGATACATTTCAAAACAGAGAATGCTTAATAGATTTAAAATGAAATTCAAAATTGTTAGCCTTTTGATGTTTAATCTTAAGTCTAGCAGATAGTTTTTTGAAAAATAAATGTTTTTCTACTATATAATAAATAATAAAATAGTTCATATAACACGATAAAAAAAATTATTTTATCTAAAGGTAACAAATCTTATTAAATTTAAAATTGAATATTTCTCACTTTTATACTCCAGGATTAAAATTTCATTTTCAAAATGTCTGTAAAAAAACTTAGAAATTTCTATCATGGATAATGTTCAAATTTTTATGAGATATTCTATAAAACGAGTCTATTTGGCTTTATAAAATACAATTCAAAAATATTTTTAAATTGAATACAAATTAAAAATTGATAAATGTATCAATAATAACTTTTATACAGTTTTTAATTACTTTTAAATTCAATTTAATAACAAGTAATTTCATTTTATCTGCTCCACCTGTAAATTTTAAATATCTAAATGTATACCTTTTCCCAATCATGTTCAAGCACCCAGTTATTAATCATATTATATTATGATATTATGATTATATAAATATTTAAAATATTGTTCAATTCAAAACAACTGAATTTAACAATATTATATACAGTATTTAAAATAAATTTATAATATATTTGTGTACATTTAATGTATAATTTTCAATGCAATTCAAGTATATTTTCTGTATTTCAATTTAATTTGTCTTTTAGACTTTAAATATTTAACTATTAAAATCATATAAAAAATTTGTTATTTATCATCTGAACATTTTTATATTATTATAGTTACAGTAAAAATAAAGATTTAAAAATCATGATATGTTTATATTTTTTCTTTTTATGAAATTTTATAATAGAAAAAAAATATTATATAAAATAAGGGGATATTTTATGAAATAAAACAGTAAATTCTATAAAAATATTACATAAGTTCTGGAAATATATTTCTTTTTCCTATTTTTAATACTGGAAACTTAAAAATGAAATGAAAATCTTTGATCTTTTATAAAATAATTATCATATATAATTAAACTTCTTTTATTAAATCATATAACAGCATATTTTAAATGAACAAAAACAAACTTATTTAATGTTTTTGTATTTAATTATAAAATTTATGAATTAAAATACATGGTTATTCAAAATAGTGGAATGATAGCCAATCTCAATGAAATTTTGTACATAGGATTTTGACATATTTTTTAAGTTAAGACAATTATATTTGATCAATTGTAGTTACAGTTAAAGCAAATATTTCAAGAACTCTATGAGCTACATATGGTTTAGCAATATCCAATGTAGCTATTTACTTTTAACTGCAAAATTGTTAAACTAATAAAGTTAATATATATTATTTTTCAATATTTGCAAAACAGATTTGATTTCTTTTATTAACTTATTTGCTGAATTTGATACTCTTGCTGTAAAGTAAGTAAAATTAAGACTGACAACAACTTTAGATAATTACCATTTTTTGAATTTTTTAATAATTATAGATAATTCTATTTTTCTCTTTAATTTATCAACATTATTTTTTTTAACACTAATTGAATCCAGAAGAACAAATGATTGAATATTAAAGAAATAATTCCATTCTGTATAAATTAATAGGAGGAATTTTTTCCTTAGTATCCACAAAACAATAAAAAGAACTCTTGCAAAGTTGCAATACAAGAACAAAATCATTATTGTGACAACGGTTGACTTTTTACTTTGGAACAGAAAAACATACAAGCAAAATTTCAGTAAGACTGACTAGCTTTGGAAATCAGTAGAAGACATCGGTGAATTCGAGCGATAATAAATGACATAACTGCACTTTCTAACTTGGCATATTCATATTTAATATTTCACAAAGTACAATTATGAATAAACAGCAGGCAAAGCCTGATGCATCTTGGAATGCTGTAGGGACTAATTTTGACCTTTTTTTTAAACATTTGAGGTCAAGTAAAGATTTGCATGACTTGAAAGGCTTATATTACATATGCTTTGCTTAGTCTATTATGCTATATAATGTCTTAGCCTACATTTGGCAATAGTCACAGCCACTGACACAAATGTTTCAATTCATATTGGAATACACAGTTCAGCCACATCAGAATAACCTCAACATAAGGATTTTTGGGTGTCTTCCATAGTTGAAATCTGCATGGTAGAATTAAATAAAGGACAACAAAGCACCAGTGAAAATGTGAGGACTGGTTCTCTATGGAATGCTAATGTAAGGTGATTTGCTTAGTTGATAAAAGATTCCCTATTGTGACAATTAAAATAAAGTGCCATCTCACAAATGATGATTCAATAAATTTCTTATCAATACATTCTTTTCTCAATGGCACTCTTGTGTATTTTACATATTTTGGATGGCAACATGCACATTTTACTATTGAAAATTCTTGAATATTTTGTACAATTTCAATCATCAAAACTCATGATTAAAATTCAACAAGTGATTAAAGACATTGTTTATTACAGGTGGAAAGCATTAAGTTGATACTGTTATGCCACCATTATCACAAAATTTACAAATTTACAGCAACAACAATAATGGAATATAATTATATTTGATTTGAAATTTTTTTCCAATGTTTTACATGTGACAATGGTCTAACAACAAGGCTGAGAAGGACTTATGATAACCAGAATCTGAAATAGAAATTTGATTGGAATAATCGACAATTTATGAATCTTTTGATTTTATAAACACAAAAGAATAATGAAAAATAAAATAAACACTATTTGTAACAATAGGATTTAGAACACATGTCAAACAGTAGAAAACTCTACTTACAAATGCCGGTACAGCAGATGTATCATACCGCACATAATACCACGAGCAAAATGTCAAAAAAGTGACTTACTACAACTGACCAGTTGATGTGTGTGGTTTGCCAATTTTAGGCACATGGCACACACTGCATAGTCAGCAAACAGTGATTTCTTCACTGATGAGAATAGAGATAAGCATAATCCCCTTTTAAAACAGTTTTGAATATATTAATGTTTACAAGACATTTTGTCTAATTTTTGTGCAAATCTTATAGTAATCTGTCAACAGCAATATATCAACTTGGATTGTTTAATGTTTATACAAACATTTCTACATTGATTTATCATGCCTTTTTTTCAATAGAAAACATATTTGTAAACAGTTTTTCATCCATAACCTTTGCTAGCATGAAATTTTTGTTTAACATAATTGAACAAAACAAATCTGTTCTAATAATAAAATACAATTACATTTCACCACATAAATAAAAAATACAAATATTCAAACTTCAAACATACTGAGGTAGTGAAACTTTGAATAATTAATATATTTTAAATTATAGCTGATATCATATACAAATATTTAATTTTTACATATTAAAGTTTATACATAATACAAAAAATAAATATTGATATATCATTATCTTGACAAAAAAATGATACATTATATGTTAAAATTTATTGGAAAATGCAATAATAATAATAATAATAATAATAATAATATAACAAAAAACATTTGTACTACTGGAACATCAATTGTGCATTATATTAATTTTCGTATACTTCAAAATTTGAAGTTTTTTAAATACAGGAAAAACAATTAAAAAAGTGTTTATTTTTAAACCTAAATATATATATATTTATTTATATATATACAGATCATCATGATCATTTATTGAACACAGTTACTTTACTTTTTGCATATACCATCTTTTATTACATATATTCTTTAAAACAGATCAAAAATAACTTTGTAAAACATTTATTATATTATGTTTTTGCTTTCTTTTTAAAATTTAAACAATAACAATTATGACCCAAACTTAAAATTAATAAATATTGGTGATTTAAAAAAGTTTAAAGTTGAATTGTTTCAAGCACTGAATACCAATACAATATATTTTCCAATGATGATAATTACGAATAATGATGATAAAAGCATGCAAAAAATTTAGAAATATTACTGTTTTATTTTTTTTAGTAAATTGGGCTAATAAAGCTTATAAAAACAAATGAATATTTTATTTTCTTATAAACACTATATTAGTGTAATTATAATGTATTTAAAGTTAATTATTGTTTTTAAAATTAATTCTTTAATTCAAATGATAAACATACCATAAGCTTGAATTATGTTGCAATATTCAATACTACAGCAATATTGCATGCAGCATAATTCAATCTCACTTTTGATTGATGAAGGTTTGTAAATCTAATTTTAAGATATCACAATTACAAAAAAAATTTTAAAAGGAAATACATTTTTAATTACAGTTTTACAGTTATGTAAAAATCAATTCAAATAAAATTTCTGTGTGCGCGTGCATGCGAGATACAGATTTTATATTTATAAAAGATTATTTACATGATTTTTTTTATTTTGCAATTTAAGAACTGCAGATACAGAATAAACCAAAGTTTTCATTTATTAAATCTTCAGCAAGATATCATCTTGTTACATGTACAGAGATCAATTTTGGTTAAAACTTTCAGAAACATATCCAAATATGTTTCTGAAAGTTTATGAATTATGAAAATAAATGTATCATTAAAGAGCATAAAAATGTATAAGCAGATAAAATGATGTCAAAAACATTTTTAATAAGAGAATTCTTTATCACAATAGAAAAATTAATAATATTAGTATTATGAAAGTGATATAGGATAGTGATTCTGATAAATAAATAATAATTATGGAAGAAAAATATTGATTAAAACCGAGTTCCAATTCTAATTAGAATGCATTTTTGCATTTCTTAAAATTGAATTTAGTAACATTCAATTTTAGGAATATTTCATAAAATCAAAAAGTTATTTCAAGTTTTATATATTTAAAAAGCCAAGATTTATTTCATAATCAAGAATTTATATATATTTTTAAATAATAACAAATTATAATTAAAGCAATGTTAATCATTGCTTTAATTATAATTTGTTATCATTCAAATTATTTCTATAATCTAATCCTCTGCTTTAAATAAAACAAAAAAAATATTGCAAAAAATAAGCATTATCAACAAGCAAATATATTTATTCCAAACTATCGAGTTTGTAGCAATATTTTTAGCTTTCTATAGTTTCTTCAGCAATTATTACAATGTCTCATTGCATCACTAATGCAATAGAAATGATAGCAATTGCTGAAAAGAGCCATAAAAGGCTAAAAATGTTACTGCACATAATATATATATATTAAAAATATATTTGCTTGCTAACAATGCATATACATGATATATATTATCTGTAAGATAGCAGATTTGGTTACAAATAAATAAATAAATGTAATCCATTTAATTAAAATAATTGTAAAAAAGATTATTTTTACTGTTGTATAAATAAATGTCAAAAAATTCATTAAACTGATTATTAATATTTATATTGCAAAAAAATTAATTAAGAAAAGAATTTTAAAGAATAAAAAATTTTTCCTAAATTCTGTGATTTTCAGCAATCTAAATAAATTTTTCTTATATATATAGTATATTTGTGTTTGTGTTATATATATATGTATACATATTTTACTACTACTATAAATATAAAATAGTGAATAATTACAAATTACAAGAAAAATAGTACTGCTCTGTAACTCCGAATCCAAAAACGTTCGAGAATGCTGTATCGTTCTCGAACATTGTATTTTAGAATAGCTGACAATGGCGAATGTGCCGAAAGCGCTCCTATAATAAAGGTTGTTTGAAAGACGTTTTCTATTGCTCAGTAGTGCTTGTAATTAACACGTTTAGTGAATAATTATTAATAAATATATATTTTTATTTATAGAAATAAAAATATGTTTTAAAAGTATTATATTTTTTGTTATATGTAAAAATAAAATATTAAAAAATTCATTTACAAAATTATTAACTATAAAAAATTGTTTTATTTATCATTTGCATTTTTTTAAATTATAAGATTCATTTTTAAAATTTTCAATATTAAAAATATTTAATAGAGAAAATTTATTAAAAAAAATGAAAGCTGTATCATGTTTTTTGTAATCAATGATGATTTAATTAAATAAATTCAAAAATATATGCTGTATATTGTTAACACAGTTATTTTAAACCAGATAACTTTCTTCATAATTTATGTTAAGTGAATTATAAAAAAAAAGTCTGAAAAATTTTCTAATGTTTGAATTATATTAATAATACATTAACAACATAGTGAACTTACATAAAATATGTTTTGAAATATTGCATAATACAAAATAATTAAGATCATAAAAATAAAATCATAAAACTATCATGAAATAAGTAAATAAGATGACAGGTTTGAATGCTTATAAATTCTGTTTTTATTGCAATTTAAAAAATTTTAAACATTATTACAAAATTTGTTTATAACTGATATTCCTGCATTTTAAATTGGAAAAAAAAACAAAAATTTATAATGTTATTTAGAAGATAAACTTGATAAAAAATTCTTTTATTAATATATTTTAAAGGAAACTAATGAAAATAAAATAAAAAATAATTTTTTCCACTGATACAAATTTATAATTCAAAAATATAACTCTTAGATATTTTTGGATATAAAAATAAAAGACTGAGAAAATACAATAAAAATGCAATTTATAATTTATATTTTTGTGATTATAGATTTCATTTATGTAACATTATCAATTAATTTAATTGAGTTGTTTTTATTAGCTTATGTAAAATTTTGTATTAAATTAAGTACAGTAAAAATTTGACCTAATATCAGAATCAACTATTACATATCTCATTTAGAAATAAAATTAATAAAAAAAGTATTTAAGTTTTATTTTTTTTTCTGTATTAACATATGAGAAATATTACAGATTTCTTTTAAAATCTTTTATTATATCTTTGTTTTTACTTTTTCAAATATTTTAAAACATATTCTTTCTTAAGTACAATATCATAATATCATATACAATTGATTCATTACATTATAGTTCATAAAATAATTTTAATTTTTATTAGAATTGTAACAGAATATTAGTTTATCATCATCAGTTAGAATATATTACTGGTTCTCAATATTTGAAACTATTTCTTAAATTTTTTTTATTTAGAAAAAAGCAATATATCATTAATATCATTATTTTAAGTTTGGGCCATAATATTTATATATGTATATATTTTACAATAAAAATTTACAAGTTATAATTTTAAAAATTTGTAATAATAAATTAAAAAATTGTATTATAAGTAATAGCTTATTTTCCATATTTTTTAATAAATTCTTTTAAGTTTAGTGACGTATATTTATTGACAGAAAATAAATTATATTCTCAAATATCATTATTTATCTTAATATTTTTTTATTTTTATCACATATGAATTTTTATCTTAAAGCTGTGACTTTTTTTATGTAGACACAACAAAAATCAAATTACATGAACAAAGGATAGAGGATTGCATGCAACAATATGAAATAATGATACATATAAATTAATATACATTGTAATTTATGATGAAAGAACAGCTATGTCCAATTTAAACATTTAAAAGTAATATTAACTTTAATATTCTATTGCAAATTTAAAAAATATTAAATCAAATAGATGAATATTTAAATTTAAAAAAGTCTTTTCTGATTCTGACATATTAAACAAATAAATAAATTATTATTCTGATATATCATTTAGAAATAATTATTTAATAATGAAATCAAATTATATAATAAACAAAATTTCATATATACAGTATATATGTATATATACATATACACAAACACACATACACACACATTTATATATTACATAAAAAATATTTACAGTTTTATTCTCTTAAATTTATTTTCTAATTATTTTATATTTTATTATTGGATTAATTATAAAAACTTCAATTATTATATTTTTGATTTTTTTCCAAAAACAAAAGTTATGATATAAAGAATGTATATATGTATATATACACACACAATTTTTATCTGATCAAAGTTTCTCATACACACATACATATATATATATATACATACTGTATATACATAAATATAATATATGTAATTTATTATTAATAAATTTCAGCAAAAGCTAGTATTGAAACTAATTTAAAGCTTCATTTTATATCATTTGGGCTTAATATATATTTTTCATAATCCATTAAATTGGCACCATAGCTGCTGTTGTAAACTCATTCAATTTCAATAATTTGTTCGTAGAGTCTGACAAGATACAGAATGAAAATGGATTATTGGACTATTTTATTTAATACAATGGAGGCAACACTAGAAGAAAACACTGCCTCTGTAATATAACTAAGAAAGGCTATACAGGCAGCAGAAAAGAGGAATCATGGACAGGGGAATAAGCAAGATGTACCATTGAAAACTGGCTATTCTAATGAGACAACATTGGGAGCCAGATGTATTGTTGTTGTTGTTATTATTACTGTTGTTGTTTTCATTTTGTTCTAACTATAATTCATCCGTAATGCAATACTAGAATGGTCCTGTTGTTTGAGTAGAACTGCCCGATGCAGAAGTTGCTTGATGGTAGACATCCATAGTAGACACAATCATACTTGGTTCGGTATTTCTTCGTTTAATTTTGGTTTTACTCTTCTTTAACATGGTAGCCTAAAGAGGGAGGGATAAAGACTGAGAAGAGGATAGCAATAGTTTAAGAAGATAGAGGAAGGCTAGAAAGAAGGCATTCATGCAATACAACAATAGGAACACTAAATGTGTCTTAGTCACAGCATTTGGTATAAATTAAATTATAATATAATTAACTTACAACTTGTATGTATATTAATAGATAATTGCTTTAAACTTGTTTTTACAAGGTTTTTGCAAAATATTTAATTTTAAAATATATATTTATAAAATATTATTCATTTTTTTCAATCTCTCTTTCTGTCCCTCTCAAATCATCTTCATTTTTTTATAATACAAAATTACATTACTGTAGGAGACAAAATAAACTAAATGATTAGAAATATGTTTTTACAATATTCAAATCTGTCAGAATTAAAATTATTATAAATAATCCAATAAATTTCAACAAATTGATGTATCATACGAAAATTCTGTTCTTTTTCATCAGCTTGAGAAATAAATATTTAATATTACATTCATTTAATGTTTCTGCACAGCAAGAAATTATTGTCTCCATCATATAACTTATTTGCAACACACATTGCATCAGCTATGAAGGAAATTGGATTAGCCCAAATCAACC
>WUQG02020927.1:0-11425 GCA_011317285.2 Androctonus mauritanicus | reverse complement strand
ATTATTAATTTAAAATATATTTCCCAGAAATCGATCAAAATAAAAATTGAAATTTTCCGGAAAATCTTGTTTGTCTTAGGGACCATTTGGCGCCCCTCTGCGAGTGGCGCCCGGGGCATGATAGACCCCCTGCCCCCCTCGCTACGCGACTGGTAAAACATCGTTTTCTAATATGATGGTCTAAAATAATTAAAATTCTTTTCAATAAAGTTTAAGATTAAAATTAAACTATTATAAATGTTCGATAATAAAATAAAAGTAATTTTCTAAAATATGTGTCGTATTGAATTCATAGTTGCAAATGTAAGGTTCTAGGAAAAGGAATATCATGGATATTATCTTGCTCTTTCTAAAGTAATCGAAAAAACTTTGATGTTAGACAATTTAGGTTGTTGCTAAACTTTATATCTGTGAAAATATAACTTAACTGATGTAAACAAGTCAATTTTTCGATAGACTTAGGTTATAAATCGGCAGGGAAGTTATTCAATAATTGAGTGAGGAACAATAATGGAGCTGAAATTTGGGTTGAGGTTATAAATAGATAAACTGCAGAAGTCAAATGTAACTGCACTTGTTTCTGTGACCTTTCCAGCTAATTAAATCTATAACAATTAATTAAATGTCGTAATATTCGAATATAAAAGGACTTTTGCAATTATCAGAGAAAGTTTAGGATAAATCCAATAAAAGTTTGTACAAATCGCATAGAAATATTTGATCCGATGATCCCAGGAAGAATCTCTAAACTGCTGTCAATGTTTGATTATTATAGACCCAATAATGGGAGAGGAGATTCGAATTTCCAATAAAAAATTCGGACTCTATCCTTGAACTAATCACATTGGATCCTGACAGTCCTCGAAATGACCTATTGGAGATCCTATAGAGAATTTTGTTTTTCTATATAGTTTTATGCCATTTTCATCTTGAAGTTACTAAGCGACAGGATAATCCAATTTCCTATCACCTGATGGGGATCAGGTTATAGGAAATCTCTTATGATATCTATATCGATGGCAGTCGTCAGGAATGATTATTTTCCTCTTATTTCTGTAAATACAATGCAAGTAACTTATACTGTACAATATTATCAATCAAATTTCGTTTACGTTTTTGTCATTATTTTAAAAAATTCAATAATAGTGTTCTTCAGGTTTCAGTTTCGATTTCGATTTGATTTTCTTGCAACACTTATTCGCGTAACGCACAACCATTCGCACCACTCAAGTTCAGATGTGTCAAAAAAGCTTGAGAATGATGACTCTCGCACAAATATTGCAAATCGATTGGCTTCACTTATCGAGAAATGGTACAAAAAGAGCATTAGGATTGCCTTTTACCATCTCTTGATAAGTGAAAATTTCTTGAAGAAAAAGAAAATTTCTCCTGTTTCTTTAATAGATTTCAAATATTGTACCAGAAGATAGATTTTATATCATAAAATTGCGTAATTTGCTACATATCATCTCATACTGTAACTATTGTCAAAATTTCAAAAACAATTTAATTTTAATAAAAATAAACAGTAAACAGTGATAGCGGCGGATCTACGGCTATCGAGGCTCAGGACGGAAGTCTCCCTGAGGCCCCCTAATTGGAATGATCACCATACAAAATATCAACACAAATATATAATTAACATTTATTTAAACAAAATTAAATAGTTAAAATGATTTGGAAAACAAGAAATCTTAAGACTAAAGAAAAAAACCTTAGAACCTTAAGTTTTAAGTATATATGTACATATACTTAAAAATTAAGGTTTTTCGGAGGCCTGAGGCGGTCCGCCCCTTCCGCCCCCTTGGTACGGCACTGACCAGTAAATCACTACAGTAAACTGAAAGAGGTTGGCTTCATTTGGGTGTCTCAAATAAAGTCAACTTCTTTCAATTATCCGTATTCTGTAAATGAAGCGAATTTCTTTAACAGTTGATAAAAAATACTTAAAGCAATAGAAAGTTATTCCGTGAACGCATGCGTCAAAATATACCGGTAAATTAAACAGAATCTATATTTTGACGCATGCGTTTCACGGAATTACTTTCTGTTGCTTTAAGTATTTTTTTAATAAATTAAAGTTTCTTAAGGAAACAATTTAAAAACACTTAAAAGATCGAAAGTTGAACTTATTTAAGAAAAAGCTCGAACTTCGGATCAACTGTTTATTTGCCAGAAAACACGAGCATTTCGGATCAAGCAGATTCGAATTTTCAATTCTAATCGAAGTGATCTTTCATGGAGATCATACTTAACAGAATTTCGTGAAAATCTGTTACAGTAATTATTTATGACTGGAGGACAAGGACACACAGCCAAGCAGAAGATAGCTTGGTGGTCATAAATTTCACTTTTCTTTGGAAAGTAAACTGAAAATTGCATATTTTGCACAATATTTTCTTCACCATCGTTAAGAGTATTTGATTCTACAGATATTTTAAAATCAATAGTCTGAACCAATCAAATAACAAATATCTACATCAAATATTTTATCTTCATTTTGCTTCAGCGTGAGTTTATTTTTCACAAATAAATTACCAATAGATATTATAGATCTGTTGTTCGTGTTTGGTGAAATTTGACGTCGAGATAATAAGCTACCGATAATTGACGAATCTAATGTATGTAGTGCTTTATATCATACTACAAAAGTATTCAAAATAATAAATAAAAATAAGTTTAGGAAATAAAACTTCACATTTAAATTATTTTATGTTTGGCACTTGTCCAGATTAATATTGTAAAAGAACTGTTGGATAGCAGTTACTATCAACTGTTTTTTCTAAGTTATCTTTTTTTATTTGAATTTCATAAAAATATATCAAATTAATAATTCTCTCATAGTACATGTGGTATCCGTTCCGCTTATTCCATAAGGAACTTTTCGTGTAAAAGTCAAAACAGCAATAATATTTTTTCATTCGCCACTTATTTTCATCTGAAATGAACAGTTTTTTAGTAATTCATATTCGTGAAAATTACTTTTAACTGTAATAATTTCATTTGAAAATTCATAATTTTTCTTGCAGTAAAAGATTTTAATCAACTTTTATCATATCTATAAAACAGCAATAATACTCGTAAAGAAATAATCTATAAATAGGCTATATAATCCAACTTCAAATATGGTTTCATACGTAGTATCTTCAGTCAAAGAAGGAATGGAACTTGTGAAATATTTTAAAAATTAATTAATTAACAATCATCTTTCTAAATTGTAATTTGTTCATAAATCTCTTAACTAAATCTTTTCAATGTAAAGTTTTTAACATATATCTTTACTAATTTCCCTCAGGTTTTGTGCTAATATAATATATTCAATGGCAAAAATAATAAAATAAGTAATTAATAATGATTAATATTTTTTAAATTTATTTAGTAATCCGTATTAAATAAAACTTTACTGTGAAATTTGTTAGAAAATGAATTGATGTCGTAAGTTTAGATTTATATAACTAGAAAATAATTTTAATAGAAATCTGTATAAAATAAATTCATTTGGCTATAGTCCTATGATTTTTTTATATTTTAAAGATCTATATATTGTAACTATAATTCGTTCATGTTATAGATTTAAATACTCTACATTACCATTATTAATCTAGTAATAAAAATAAATAAAACACTTTTTAATATTAAAAGCTTTTGAATTTCACATTAATCGATCTAAAAATAATTTTTAAGATGCGAAATAATTTAAGAATTCACGTATACGTAGAGAATTAAAAATATTTTTACTGCGATCATTTTATTAACCTAATGAAAACTATATGCTAATAAATACAAGATATCGTATTAATATAACAGTAGCCCTCATATAATTATTAGTATGGCCTATATCTGTTATAATAGTGGCTTTCATATAAAGTAGGCATGTTATTTTATTCATTTATAATAATGGTTCATTTTTTTTAGCATTTTTGCTTGTATAAACGCTTGATCATAAAATTAATATCACAATAGAACTTGTCACTATATTAGATTTAGTTTATAATAATTTTATAATATGATATATTTATAATATTTTGTCCCAAGAGGCTCCGAATTATATACACTTGTATATTAACGATGAAACTGCATGATAAAAAATATATGTTAATTATGAACCGATTGCATGCTAAATTAATAAATAAACTTACATTTTAAAGTTAATTTTCGGTAAGAAATTAAACAATAAATGTTAATATATTAAAATTATAAAAAATGATAGATATGATCCTAAATACTGAATAAATATTATTTATACAATTTATTTTGTACTATATACATGTTAAAGTTCTTAAAACATGCTTATATTAATTTATCATTTTTTTTATTTTTATAAATTCAATATATTCAATTTAATCAAATTAATTCATTTTATATAAGATGAGTAATTTTAAGCTATTTATTTTTTAGATACTTTCGAGTTATAAATATCTCTCTTCACATAGAAGTTAAATTTTAACAGTGTTTGAATTTTATCTATACCATAATTTTATGCTGAAACGGTAAAAATTTTTTAATTTTCTATAGATTTATTTCGCTGAAGTTGGCTGCCAAAGGTGATTTTTGTAGTTAGAAAATGTTTAGATTATTTCCATTGTATACACTAGAAATATTATTATATAAAATCCATCGTTCGAAGTTCGATACATCAAGATGAAAACAAATATCTCTATCTTCTAAAGGAAACTATTAATATGGTTTAAATATATCATATAGGCCTATATCAATATACTATAAATTATAAAAACATTCATAAGAAGTTAATAAATTAAAAACTCGACAAAAATAAATTATCGTCGAAAAATTGATCATATACTGTATATATATATTTTTTAAATGATCCAACACCATACGCGATAACAGTAATTCTTCTCATATATACGAGGTTATTACACCAACCACACCCGTTATTATTCTTTCTTATTAAATATTTCAATTCTATAAATTATTTATAACATTAATTCTTTAATTAAATTAATATATGCCATTCAAAATATAATCGTTGAATATATTTGATGTAGAGATGTTTATAATTTTAAATAAAAAAATCAAGAGCGATAATTAATGCAAGGCATAGAATTGTGTGCTTTTCTTTATTGGTTACTACGTCAACGGTGTATCGTGGCTTTTATGTGTATATAACGAGATGCGATATACTGGAAGAAATAAAGACACGTAAAGTGATGTCACGTGATAAATGACAACCTGTATCGCATCACCTTGGAAACGATTGGACAAACATAGCTGAGTATGGTTTAAGCTCAGCTGTCTACTTCGAGCTGAGGTGAAGGGATTTACATCGTTGCCACATAAAGGAGAACAATGTCGGATTTTAAACGACAGATTTTCAGGTACGTGTCACTAATTATGATTCCATAATCATCATTAAATTGTTTTATGCTATTGTGCATTTAATAGTAATAAAGTAAATCCGAGCTTTATGTAAACATGTGCTCCGTAGCTTTGTGCATACGTTAACGTTTCATCAGTTTTCTTGATTTTATCCATCATACAATATAGTGGCATTTTATGTTATAATCCTTAACCATTTTTTCGAATAAGCGAATAAATTTAGAAAAAAATTTGCTATATGCAAGATTCGATTGATTAAATGCATGTAATAAATATTTAAAAAACTTAATTCTCATTCAGACTCACTCCCGTTAAAAACATATAAATAAATAATTATCTCGTTAATTTTTTAAAACGTAGTAGTAGATACATAAAAAATATTATTATTAAACTTGCGATTATTATTTCCTTTGACTTTTTCTTGGTATTTATGACTAAAAATATTTTTCGTAATGTTATCGATCTCATCGGCTGGGAAAAATTCGAACACATACAAACATGGAAAGGTTATTAAAATACGATAACAATAAATCCGACTTTATAAAGTGTACTTTTTGACTTTCCTTCTTTAAAACTGCTGTTACTTTAATGCTAGAGAGGGTATTCGACCTTACGCATAATGTTCTGAATCTAATGACTTCTCTTACGCAACAATTATTTCCTGCTGAGATTATTGGCATTGCTACCTGAATAATAATAATTCTATGAGGTTATTCTATTGTTTTCATTGAATTCTAATATATAGAAATTTAAAAGTAAAGTATTCGAGAATTTTTATATTAAAATACATATAGGCCTATATGTTATTAGAAGAATGAATAGCAAACTTGCTAACCTGTTTAATTAAAAATTTATCAAATAATTTGTGTTGCCATTATTTATAATTTTTATTTGTTTTTTTACTAAATTTATCTTTCATATGTTCAGATGTATATAATGTAATAATATATAGTCGTTGACTATATATTATTTTACATTATAAAGTAATATGAATATCAAATTAATTGAATTAACAATATATATTTCTCTATATTATAGAATAACCTAATATATATTCGTAAGATCTAAAAGTTAATTTACATATCTTATTTTATATAATTATATGATATTAAGAAGGTCTGAAAAGAACTGATTGCGAACGTATCACTATTTTGAAAAGACTAAAGATGTGATATTAAAATTTATTCCATCAAAATCATCTTTGTTGGCATAATCTTTATATTGAAAGCTATAATAATCAAATAGTTTGAATAGTGATTAGAGGAAAACCTTATATGTCTGCCAATTTTAATTGAATGAAGATGCAGGGTTAATTAATTTTATTTCAAAGTTGACTTTAATGCTTGACCAGCGTACTGAATTTCATAAAAATCAATCAAATAGTTCATCAGTTATTAATGGGAAACATACATAGCATAGTGACCTTATATATCTCAGTTTCCTTTCGAATATGTGCCAAGATTGCATATTATAAAAAATTAAATTAATACAAATATATATAGCCAATAATAAATAACGTGTAAAAAAAGATATCTAGGAAAATTCAGTTACAAAAATATTTAATAAGTTGTAAAACAAAATAATACAATATAAAAAAATAGGAAATTTAACACATAGAGTAGATATTTAGTATACAGTATATAAATATCGTGTAGCCAATACTATATATATAAATAAATTAATTACTATAAAAAATATATTGAGCATACTAATTTACAATATGCAACAGAAAGTTATATCGGTATGAGTCTGTTCAATGTTTCGAAAACTTATATAAATTTATAAGTTTTATGTCCATATTTTAAATCTATTCATTTAGGCATATATGTAATTTGAATATATTTTTGCGTTACTTTCAACGTAAAGTGTTAACAAGCTAAAGAAATGTTCTTATCTTTGTATCTATTGTCCTCGATAAATAATTAAAGCTTATAAAACTTTCATTGTAATCTGTTCTAAAATATTCGTCATTATTGGATAATATTAAAAGAGCCATTTCTGTGCTAATGTGATAGGAAAAAGCCGAAACTTATATCAGTTGCACGACATTGGATTTTCCAAAATAGCATTTGTACACGAATTCACCTAGTTTTCGTTTATTTCAAACTATCGACCTTGACCAGAAGCATTTCTGTAGAATTTTATAATTTTTATTCCTTTCTCAACTGATAAACTTGAAAAATTCTTAAATTAGAGTGCATTTTAAATTATTTAAAATTTAATATAGCATGCAAAAGTTAAATTAATTCTCGTGCGCGTGTGAAAATATTCAAATGCTCTCTAATTGAGTTATGATGAATATGTCTTTTTTTATTTCCGTGCAGGTTTTCAGTCAAGGTCCAATCTACAAAACATTGATTATGAATGAAAAATGGATGAAGAAACGAATGATTTAAATGGAAAATCGGCAAAATCTCGTACTGTACACTGGGGACCGTCTTCTAGAATGAATAAGTCACCAAAATTAGACGAAGAGAACGGTATGGCCATTGCCAATAACATAACTCATCGTGGTCCTTTCGGCCCCGATGTACTTATCATTGTAGGTATTATACTTTTTGTCTTCGGATTGACCATCACCTTAATCGGTGTTCATACAACCTTTAATATGTTAGAACTGGAAATTACAGTAATGGGAATTGGTCCTTCTCTTATCGCTATAGGGATCATATTCCTTCTCCTAAGACTTATATATTGCAAGCATATCTTCTTGTCTTTTTATAAAAATTCGCGATTTAAAACTCGATTTAACAATACTGCTAATACGATCCATCCTTCTCACAGTGATAAACAATTATATCCTGTAGAATCCGATGTTGTTTCTCGAACTGTGCATGAAACTGGAAGTGGTGTTATTGCGCCTCCTCCCTATTCTTATCCCAACGTTTCTACTGAAGAAGCTCTCAAAGAGAAGTTACAATCGGGATTACATTCCGAAGAAAATGTTTCTAGACCAGAAGCTGTTGCGAATTTAAGTGATACTAAAAGTCAAAGTTCTCAAGATTATGTGATGGACGAACTGAGATGTTTGACAACGACTAACGAAAACAAAGAAGCCAACAAGAACAATTTATTGAGTCTGAATAAAAACAAAGCTGAGGACGAGTCGGAATTACTTAATCATAAGATGACCACAAGTAATTCAAGTGAATATTATCAGGAATTTAATAATACCATTAACGAACTCGGTTTGACGATGTGAATTTTAATTGAGGCTGAAGTGCCTTCCTGATGACTTTACCGAATATATTCTGAGATATTTTCTATAAAAAAAATGAGTTTATTCAATATGATAAAGTTTATTAAAAATGATTATAGCCAATTCATTTCATTCCTTTAAATGTTCTTCGTATAGATCTGATTGATGTAATTAAAGTATGCAGTCTGTTGCATTAATACTTTATATTAACTAGAATCCGAAACCAAATTAATTCCGAATACATATTATATATTATATGTTCAGAAATCACGAAAGCTGTCGATCGTTAGATTGTTATATCAATCATAGAAAAGAATGATAATGTAGTCAACATTCTACCTTTCTAAAGCTTGGACTATAAATTGTCAAAAAAAGTATAACTTACAAACTGAGAAATATTAGCAATAATCAGATTTTCGTCTTTAATATGCGAAAAAAATATCGAATTAAAAGTGCACCATGAACAAAAACTAAATAAAATTATCATCATTATCCACATTTTCAATTTAAAAAATTATAATTATTCTATAAAAATTCGCGAGTTTATTTATTGTAATTAATAATTTATTAATAATGTTCTGTAATGTATGATTCTATATTTCAAAAAAATTATAATGTATATAAATGTAATATTGATTATTAATCTATTTAAATTAAATTGGTTTTATATATATCTAATGTGTGTGTAAATTATTAAAATATTGATTAATTAATTTATTAAACTATAAATAATTTAATTTGAAATCTTATAATAATAATTAAAAGTAAGAAATTTTAATCTGAACCAAACTGTTTAAAAAACTTTCATTTTAAATTTATACACAATACACCATGATAATAAATGTAAATATTTTAAAATATTCAGTTTATATATTTACAGGTAACACATTCATGCACCATTTATTACATCTAACTTTATTGAAACAGCTATTCATTTAAAGTGAATAACACATTTTATGCATTTTTTAGACTATAACTTCTAATTACTCCAAGTTAGTGGATGATATTAGTTTCTATAAATAGTATGAGGCAGATAATAAACAGGCAGATTTATTATAAATGTATTTATGAGTCTCTTCTTTAAAAAATAATGTGATTAAAAAATTTATTATTCTTTGGTATGAAATATAAAAATGGCGAAAAAAATAATATGAAATTTTAATTTTCTTAAAATATCTAGGTAATAAAAAATCTTGAGTATTATTTTTTTAATTTTTATGAAAAGTTTCTTATGTAAATTTTAAAATTTCATCCACAAATAAAAAAAATCACTTTAATGTTTCAACTCATCAGAAAGCATTATTTTATTTTTCGTATTATTAAATTTTTTGTTTATATTCTAAATTCTTCTTGCATAAAAAATAATGAATAATAAAATTAATACACTTAATTTTATTAGTTCTGGTTTAGTGATAAATTCTAAACAGTATATGGACTAAAAAACATTGTAGTAATTTTTTTATTATATCGGTTATAGTTGCGTAGCAACATTAGTACAGTATACAAAATTTATTGATAAATTCATAAATAATTTGTGGCATTTGAGTTGACTGTAAATAAAAATTATAATAGATATATTAGTCTATTTTTCACCATTCACTTCGAAGTTGAAAATTCGTGTTTTTATATTTATATATCAATAAATTCGATAAAATTATTAATGCATTTTCCCCCTTGAATCCTGTCAGACAAATCATGGCGTACTGTCGTGAGTTTTGATATATTGTCACGATATATTACAGTCTAGTAAAAGTTTTATTAGAAATGTGAAGAACTCTTTCTAATGTGAAAAGAATATTGCGAAATCTATACATTTGTTAATATATTTTTAGAAAAGTTATGCTTAAAAAGTAAATCCATGAAGATGTATAATTTATTCTTAATAAATATTTATTGAAAATATTTTTTATTCTGAATAAACAATTATTATTAACACAAAACTTATAAAACTATTTTTATATCATTTAAAAAGTACAATTTAAGATTAAGAAGAAATTCTTAAAAAATTCTTTTTAAACAATATTAACTCTCATTTCATCTGTATTTTTTCTGAATGAAAAATGTAGACAATTCAAAAATTTTTAGTCTTACGAAAATTATTTTTCCAATAATTTTAACGAAATAAAGAAGTTTAAACAAATATTTTCTTTAAAAGCTGAAACTAAACAATAAGCAATATGTCAATAATGTTCCTATCGAAATGACTTTTTCAAATCCAAAAATTTTCTGTTGAAAAATAAAGCATGTTTATTATATAAATATAATTTGAATTTAATCATTCGTTTAAAAATGTATCCAAAATTAAATAAGTAAATAAGTAAATAATTATCACATTAGAGATATTACTTTTCTCTAAAATTTAAAACTAACAGAATTATTTTAAAATAATAAACAAAAAATTGTTTTCCGTGAAAAAATTTATTTATATTTTCTCAAAAAACTACAATAAAGTCAAGTGTTAAAATTTCAATAAAGTGTGCACCCTTTGATTTCTTTTATTTTAAAATGAATCATGAAAAATTTTTATACAATCATAAAGCTCAATGATTATTTATAATCTATAAAAGTATATTTCAGTCTGCTAAATCTCATTAAATCTTTTTTCTTTTTAATAATAATTTTAAATAAACAAAAACTTAAAAATAATAAAATTGCTATAATTATAAAATAATGTATTTTTTTTATAATTTCTATAGAATATGTATTTCTTTTTCTATTGTATGTTTGTACTTTAAATAAAACATTTTCTTTAAATATTATTATCTTTACATGAATATTAAATTTTAATAGCATAAAATAAATTCTAACAATATGTTTATATAAAATAAATATATATGTTAAAATAAATAAATAAATTCAGTAGAAATTATACAGGATGTCTCGCAA
>WUQG02020916.1:0-11426 GCA_011317285.2 Androctonus mauritanicus | reverse complement strand
AACTTTGATATGGATATGACCGCTTTTTACTCTGAAGTGTCAAAATTCGAGACACTCGATATACAGAACTGCATAAATGCCTATGATGCTGATTATATTTCAGATCGAGGAACTGTCGTCCTCGTCACTAATGATATGACTGCGGACAACGGATCCTTGCGCTGGGTTGGCGTGGGAAATTCACCACGAAATTACTCGTCGAAATCGTATTCGTGGATGTGTGAGCGCGACCCAAATTATCCTACGGTAACTTACGACCACGTAGATGACGAGGACTGTGATAAATATCCTTGCTTGGAAGAGTGTCTAAAAGACCAATGCAGAGGACAATGCCTTGGTAGTTGGTCTGTATCCTCCATGCCTTGGTCAACTCCTCTGCTGAACGTGACTGTTTCGTCGGATGTTCGGTATAATATCAGCCCAGACGGTATAACGCCCGACGACTTTACTTCTGGTGATGAGCATGAGGACCTCTCGAATCTCTTGGATTTCTTAAGAAAATATCCCCAGGAAAAGGATGTGCAGCAATATATTAGCAATGCGACCCATTGGAAGAACAGCTCCTGGGCGACGGATTCCATGATCCAGAATACAGGTGTTGGGTGTGCTGTCGAGACCTCGAGATCATCTTCCCCTGCCCTTTCAGTCGACCATTGCCTGAGCCAGAAGGTTGAGGAGAAATGCCAACTATTGTTCAGTTTCCCTATATGCCTCACCGTTATTCTGTGCAATATCGTCAAAATCGCTTGTATGCTGATGGCAGCTCATGACGACAGGAGGGAGATATTCTTGAGGGCTGGGGACGCTGTATCATCCTTTCTCAGTAGACCCGATCCAACTACTGAAGGAAGATGCTTATGGTCAAAAAAGGATATCGCACAGCCTGAAGCACACTGCTGTAAGAGAATTCTTGAGATCAAGAAAAAATCACCTCAACCCGCAACTTTCAGGGAGAAAAGAAAAAGACGGAGCAAAGTTACAGGTGGCACGAATCTGTGCTTGATGATCTTGGGGTATGTCTCATTTGTTAAACATTTTGTGGAAAGCGCTTCTGACTTGTACTCCATATAGCTACCACATTCTTTTGACGGTGGCTCTTAGTTGTCTTGTAACTGGCCTTGCGGGATTGCAGAGTCAAAATGAATCTACATCATTTTCGGGTCTATGGAATCTAGGATTTGGGAGCATCGCATCGTCTACAGTAATAAAGCTCTGTGGCAATGCCAGCAACTGCTCAGGAACTATACCGATGGTCCTCCTTGCCAACGCCCCGCAGGTCGCTGTTTCCATTGCATATTTCTTCTGTAACAACATGTTAACCGTGATGTCTCTTGCTGTCGAATTCAACGGTTACGCTGCAACACGCAAACCACTACGCGTTTCCTGGCCGAAAGGACTTCAGCGCTCGACATACTACCTCAGTCTTCCATATCGATACTGCATCCCGCTGCTAATAAGCCATGCTATACTACATTGGCTAGTCTCCCAGAGCTTATTCCTCGTGGATGTTACCTTGTTTGATATGGCTGGGAACGAAACCTCAGAGCGTCTGATTTCGTGTGGCCATTCACCAATGGCAATTATCTGCACTGTCATCCTCGTTTCGTTATTAATGTTCCTAGTTCTTGTTCTGAGATACAAGCATTTCAGAACTAGCATGCCGCTAGCTGGCAGTTGCAGCGAAATCATTAGCGCCGCATGTCACCCTCCGCCTGGTGGTGGCGACCCTCTCAAGCCTGTTATGTGGGGAGAGATCCCGATGTTCAAGGCCATTCCTACGGATTCGGATACCTGCAGCGGTCAAGAACATAATGGGGAAACCGGTGAATGTACAGTGTCTAGGCTGGCTTCGAACAGCTTTAGCACCGATGTAGCGGAAACCCTAAACTACCACCACCACCGGGGACAGGGAAATGAGAGCCAAACTTACTTTTGGGGCAATAATAATGACGCTGATGAGGGAGATGCCATGCTTATTACTGTTCCTACGTTGGATACAAGAGGCAATGGTGCCAACGAAGGAGGTTCAAACGATGCATTGCAGTGTGAGAAGGATGATGGCCCGGGTCATTGCAGTTTCTCGTCTTCGGAGGTCATTACCCCGAGAGATGGAAAGTCATACCTCTGAGTACTATTCATGGTGATCAGAGAAATGTATAAGTTATGACAATTTGGAACAGTCATTCAAAACAAATAATACACACATCAAACAATACAATACACAAGGTATCTCACGATCAAACCAGACAAGTATCAGTATCTTAAGACAACTTGGCCTGCTCCCCCTTAGCAGAAGACCCCTTCTCAATCTCATTCAAAATCGTCTCCTCCAACGTCTCAGGCTTAGTAGTACTAGCCCATCTCCCAACAACCTTCCCATCCGCTGAGATCAAAAACTTCTCAAAGTTCCACTTCACCCGCTTCAACCCCATGAGCCCGGGCATCTCCTCCTTCATCCAGTTGAAGACCGGCGCGGCCTCATTCCCATTCACATCCAACTTGCCCAGCACGGGGAACGACACGCCATAGTTCACCTGGCAGAAGGACTGGATGTCATCGTTGGAGCCCGGGTCTTGGCTACCGAATTGGTTGCAGGGGAAGCCGAGGATGGTGAAGTTTTCGGGATGTTTGGATTTGATGGATTGGTAGAGGGTTTCGAGGCTTTCGAATTGCGGCGTGAAGCCGCATTTGGAGGCGGTGTTGACGACCAGGATGACTTTGCCCTTGAGGGAGGATAGGGGGAAGGGTTTTCCGGTTTCTGTGAGATTGTTGTCAGTTATATATGTGTCTGTAAGCACGATATGATGATAAGACAAAGGGAATACGCACTGTCAGCCGGCTCAAAGTCGTAGAAAGTAGTCGCGGAAGACATGGTTCTGGTGGTATTCAAACGATGAAGTTGGGTGTGAGGTGACGTCGATAACGATGCGCGCGGGGCAGTCTTAACAAAGCTGCGTGGTGTTGCGGTTGGTGCTGTTGAGGGTATGCGAGAAAAACGAGTCGAAGATGCTAACAAACCACGACTGATGATAGAAGAAGAAGAAGAAGAAGAAGAGAAGAAAGGTGGTCGCAGTGGCATGTTATATAGAAAGAAAGGGGAGAAAAACAGGACCGAGGTTTGACGTGAGGAGAGAGCCGTTTTTATGCCGGTGGGGATGGCATCATCTCCGTTGACAGCATGACAAATACGTACTCCAGTTAACTAACTACGGTAATAATAGTAGCAGCATTAATTCTGATAAATTCGGTAAATTCTAGATGGCTGCGATTATAAATCATTCTGTCCCTGTAGTCCATACTGGAGTACTCCGTAGATCCAGTTCCACCCACGGGCTGCACTCACATCAGTGAAGGGGCCGGATGGTGTAGGATGGGGAAAGCCGAGACGAAAACCCCGAAAAAACTTTTCAAGAGATATTAGAGCCGGGGCGCGAATCCGGATCCTCCTGCGTGGCACGCCATCGCGTTATCATTCAGCCATCCGGCCGCACTAATAAAAATCTGCATGGGACTGCTAATTTTCAAGAACACATTTTTCCAAAAAACTTTAAAACAAACAAGTAAATGATAAATGAAAATAAAATATATGTAAAATTTTGGCACAATGATTTTTAAAAATTTGTTAGTCATGTTGTGTAAAAAAAAGAAAAACCGCCATTCTGTTATTTCTTGTAAAATGAAATAGCAAGGAAATTAAATTTTTCAAAATTTTTAGAAAAACTGACATCCATTAAATAAGAAAAGATTGACTTGTAAAAAAATATATAAAAAAATCAAAACAAACGAAAAAAATGAATAAAACCTAATCTGGGTAAAATATCAGTTTTTTGCATTTTTTAAATTTAAAATAAATTTTAAAAATTTTACACAAGAAAATTTTTCATTCTGGACCATTTTTTTTCATATGAGGAAGGAGCGGCTCTCAACTTTGCTGGGGACGACAAAATCTTAGAACCAGCTTTAAATACATGCTGTACATTAATTTTATCATTCTTCGGATATTAGAGAATATTATTATTCTCTTTGACACTTTTTTTGGTCAACAGATGACGCTACATTCCAGTGGCTACTAAGAATACTATGTGACGGGGTGAAACAAGCCCTTCCACAGACTGCCCACCCGAGGAAGGGTCAGCTGGATTGTGGAGGATGAGGATCGACGCGTCTGGCCCGGACCCCATAATAAATATTTTCAAGGGGTGGGATCCGTGACTCGAATCCGGCAGAGTGGAAAGACGAAGCGTTTCCACGCGGCCAATCCGGCCGACTCTTTCATAGTTAATCTTTAGCAACTGCGACCGAATGGCCGAGTGATGACGCTGTCGGCATGCCACGTAGGAGGACCCAGGTTCGGGCTCCGGGTCTGGTAATGCCCGAAAAATTTTTCGGGGTGCTGGGCCCGGCCGGCGATCCCCATTCTTCACCATCCGGCCCTCTCCACAAGTATGAGTGCAGCCAGTGGTTGGAACTGGCTCGGCCCCTTAGTAACCTCCCTGATTGGAAAGGGGCGTAAAATATGCAAAAAAAAAACTATTTCAAATTTTCAAATAAGTTGCTAATCTATATTAAATTACTAATTTTTCATATTATAGTTACGAAAAACTATAGGAAAAAATATTTATTTAATTTATACTAATATTCGATATTAATTTCTAATAGACAGATTAGACAAAATAAACAATTAAAACTCCAATAAATGTAATATGTATAAATCATTTGAATATTTATATATCATATAATCAATATGTTTTATACAAAAATTTCTATTTATATTGGTGTGAATATTATATAACTTATCGAATTTAACATATTAAAAGCATACAGTAGAAAAAGCATAACAGTTACTAAATATATTTTATAATAAATTTCAATCTTAATTTTACTAATAGCACAGATCAACTTTTATGAACATTTACTGATCAAATCATTAAAAAACAGTACAGTTATTTCACATAACTTAATAAAACCGAATAAGAAGCAAAATTTAAGCCAAATGATCCTAGTGATAATAATTTGGCATAATTCTTTCTTTACGTGGCTCCCTCTGTTAATTGATAATTTAATTATAATTTTGATTATTTACATAAAATATTCGTTTTAATTCAGTTATCTCTAGAGTGAGTTGATTTGAATTAACTATTATATATTATTTACTTTTGTGAATCGTTTATTACGAGTGTTATTATTAATTAAAATTCTTTCCTACTTTCAAGGATATAGCTACTTTTAACATTTATACTATATGCTTGACTGCATAGCTTGACTATATGTTAATAACGAATCCCATTTGCTATCGTAGTACTGTACTTAATGGATTTGGAATAATATTGTCTCATCGGAAATATTTGATCCTTAGGTTTATGCGAAAATCAAAACTTTTATTTCTGAAAATAATTAATTTTTTAAATTGAACTGTAATTTTTCTGAATTTTTTGCTCGTTTCTGTTAGATAAGATAAAATCCGCAGAGGGCGCTGCGACTTATTTGGTAAAGTTTGGTATTCATTTATATTTTAAGTTCGAAGAAATTATCTGCTTCCTCTTTAATAAATATCAGTAAATGTTGTTTTTAAAATCAACGAATTCTACCAGGATTAAATAAATATTATGCAATCAGTTGAAAATCGAAGATTCATGCTGAATTTTATATAGAGCTGATGAAATTTTCCCATAAGGATAATATATTATCCCTATGAATTTTCTTATCGTATTGAATAAAACATGGCGCCTATAACATTCCTGTAGACAGTAGAAGAGAGAGAGCGAATAGTAAAAACATTCCTTACACAAAATGAACAATGCAATCGGATAAATCAGTAAATATTAAAAGAAAAACATCTATGATCCTCAGCAGAAATATTCCATTCTTATTCAAAATTGAATGTAAAAATTTCTATTAAAAAATTAGTAATCTAATCTTTGATTTTATCCCGAATTTTTTGCTAGTTTGTTTGATTTTATATTGTAATTCCACTTGGTAAAATTAAAATTTGAGAATGGTACAATAATATATCACTAACGTTTTAATGCTACTTTATCAAAATTTTATAAGTCTAATTAACTGGATATAATCTAATTTAAGCGAAGATAATATTAAGTACAGTATATCCAAACTTTTCTATCTCTTTTGCTTATAATAAAGTGGACGGAATAATAAAAATCTGCGGTAAATTACTCACCAGAGTTTTCTGCATTCAAACTATGATGATTTTTTTTCCATCTCTCTTCATAAATTCGACAACTAAACCTTTCCGTGATAACAAATCAGAATTTTCTATCAACAATAGATCTTCTGTATTCAACACAATGATTCTCTTAAATATTATTATTATACTGTATATCGATTTTTTTCAGAATTTATCAATTTACTTTATATTTCTAAATATATCCTATCATGACTTATTTTTAGTTACCTGTAATTTTTTTCATATCTTTCACTATCTCTCCCAATGAATTTTAACTGTGCTTTAATATTATAAACAACAATAAAACGGGAATTTCTGAATTAGTTTCTATGATAAAATTAATTTAAATTTTAAATAAATTAATTAAAAAAATTTTTAAATTAAATATTTGCATATGGCATTGCTGTAAAATTTTACAACGATGCCATGTGCAATATTTATTTAATTCTATTTTTACATTGTAGATGAGAGTGTTAGTTAATAAATAATTCGAAAATTTCCGAAATAAGTTTAATTACTATATTTAAATATTAAATGAATTCTTTCATAACGAATTAATCATAATAAGCGTGACAATTTATTATTTTTAATTACTTTACAAAAGGAAGTATAACTTGTAAGATTAATAAGTTGTCCTTTGTGTTTCTCATCAATAACTTTCGAATTAATCAGTAGATTTTACGAAATTTGATGAAATATTCTATCATTAAAATCTAAACCTTTCCTATTTGTGACGCCCATTGTTTTAGTTCGGTAGCTTCAGCCCTTTTAAACGGCGTACTTTCATATTTACGAGATAATTTAACATCTTTAGAACTAATTAATGCATTTTGGCGAAATTCAAACAACATTGATGTCATATAAATTAACCATATTGATTTAGCGATTTAAAAATAGAGGGATGTTCAAACTGATGAGATTTCCCGTAATAACTTTTGAAATATTTCATTGATTTTTATGAAATTCAATATGGAAGCTATACCATTGAATATAATTTTGAAAATATAATTTTTAATTCCTCATCTTTAATCATTCAAAAACAGCAGGAATATATATTAAGAAGACAATGAATTTTTTCTAGAACTATCTGCTCCTCATATATTGTAGATCTGAACAATTTTTAATCTTGTAAGCTATATTTTCATTCTACTGATTTAATTATATGTTTTGACATTAGATGAATATAGTTAAATCATCAAAAATATGTTTCCTTATATAATTTAGTAGGAAATTCATCATTTTATTTTCAATAATAAAATTCTAGAAAACAATTTTTAAAATGCTGCAACAAACAAACAACTTTTCCATGCAATGCAAATTAAAAAGGTGATACCTTTCTTGTTTTGTTGTTTTCTTCCTATGAACCGTTTAACGGATACAGAGCATGACGGACAAGATATATCCAAATTATATGCATTACTATATTCTCTATAAGAATAATAGATTTATCATGATTAAAATTAATAGATACTATTCTGAACATCTAAATTATGTTTTGTCTAGATAAGATGAAAGTATACACTAAATAAACAAATTGATTTTTCAAGAAAATCGCAAAATTTTCATTGCTCTTTGATCAATTTTTGAAATATTTTAAGTATTAAATTTGCAAATATGTCTAATGTTGTGTATAAATGTTTTTAATATTGCACATTAATATACATTTTAACTCTTTGTGTATATAAATAAATAAATAAATAAGCTTGTTTGAAAAATTTCGTTTATAAGACGACAGTTAATAAATTTATTTATTTCTTTAATTCTCTATGTAAATGTTAATATTTTTGTAATTAAAAATAAATTAAATACTGTAGTTAAAATAATGATATAAAATGTTTCAAAGAAAATACTATAGTATTTAAAACGCAATGGATTTCTTGAATTTTGCAAAACTAAGTTCAACGATACGAAACGATATCGATAAATATCATATCGTATCAGTTAAAAATTTAGTTCTGCCAAATTTGAGAGAATTCAATTTAAACGATACGATATGATATCGATATCTTTTCAGTGTAATTCTGCAATATTTATCAAATGTCCATATGATACTTTTCATTTCTTATTTGCAGTGACGCTTATTAACATTTTGTATTTTACATTTAAGCGATACGATATCAATGTTTATCGATATCGTTTAAATGTAAATCTGCAAAATTTAAGAAATCCGTTACATTTTTTAAGTTTCGTTTTCTCTGGAATAAAGTATTTAAATATGTTGTATCGGTCTGAGATTTCTGAGTAAATGTACGTACATGAGTAATTGTTAAACTCATGTACATTTTTTATAACTGAACCTCATAGAAGGAGTAATTTAATTATTTTTTAATGATCATTAGTAATTAATTGAAAAGTTCTTTTTATCAATAAAAAAAGCTGAGTTTGCTTTATGTAAAACCATAACAATTATTATTCACACGAATTTTTTCATGAAGAATATTGTTATTGAAAAGAAATGCCCAGTTGACGTGATTTTCCCGTTGTACAGGAAAGATTTCATTTTTTTCTCTCTCAGTTTGTAAATTAAAAAAAACGAAGCTACAGTTGAGGCTCTTAGTTCAAAAATTGAGGAAACTCATTTCACACTTAAACTGTTTGAACTCTAATTATAATGTCACGTTTGATTGAATCAAAAAAACTATGTAGTTGGTTGCTGCAAGTTGATTACTGGTCATTTGTGTACTAACAGTTACTAAACGTGACTTTGTAATGCATGTTAAAGTGCTACTAGTTTGAGAAAGACGTACTGCTTGAATCCAACAAAAACTTCCGAATTTAAATTTTGCAATTGCTTTACAATTGTTTTAATGTACTTAATTCATCATTTAACGAAACATCACTCGGAAATTAAGGAAACTACTGATGTTAAACACAAGTATGTAGAAATGATTCTTGTGTGAATGCGGTCGTATGTTTTTATGGGTAGACTTTTATCAAAACTTGATATTTTAAGAAAGACTTTAGCCAGAATAGAATAAAAAATTAAAAATACTTCCTTGGTATTTCTTCCATATCGCTAAATACACTTGCATACTTCGTGAAGCGTATATACAGTATACTAGATACAAAGCATTTCGTGAGATTGGAGTGGTTACAATCGTAATTTTCTTTATTTACCGTAAAAACTTACAGTTATTTGAAAAATTCAAAATTTTTAATTTTAAAATGATTATTATATATATCTAACAAAGATTTTATGTGGCCATGTTTCGTTTAATCTTACATCATAAATTAACATTATTGGGTAGATAATTTGGTAAATACCTGCATTTATCCAAATTCTTGATTTTTTTTAGATAAGAAAGCTTATCTGAAATTGTAGAAAATATCCAAAGCAAAATAGAAGTGTGATTATAGATAAGCAAGTCTACTTTATTTGCTCTCAAACTAGAGGAAGGTTTAGAGAATAAATAAAAATACTTTAAAAAGAAGAGTGAAAAACAAGATTTGCTTTTTAATGGAGAGAGCGTGACAATTATGGCTAACTGGAGATAAACATATTATTTTTCTAAGTATCCAACATGTGAAAGTAATGCAAAAAGTAAAAATCTGATCTGAGATTTGGAATAGAGAAGAACAAGATAACCAACTATATTTCTTTCTTTTAATAAAACTAAAATTGAAAAGTAGATAGCATATCATATAATAGATAACGATGACTGGATCAAGCAGATACTGGACAAAAATTTCATCTAAATTTGCACAAAATAATTCAGGGAATATAAGCAGTAGTGCCTATGTAAATCATTCTTATGATACCGTTTTAATGACTGATAATGTTGATTCTCTGGAAGATATCTTTGTTTTTGTTCGAGACAAAGCAAACTGTTGATTTATTCTAGATTTGGAACATCGGTTATATTATTTAATCTATTTTATTGAACTAATATCGTGTGTGATAAATTTTTAATACACTCTTTGATAGAATAATTTCGGAAGACATCATGCATAACCAGGAAATCTGTAATAAATACATACCAGACTTTGTGGGTGGAGGTAGAATTCGCGTATGTGTCATAAGAGGCGACTAAAAGGTGCATTTATTTTTTTTGCATTAGTAATTGTCACACTTCTTCTGGCAAGTTCCTATCCCTTTCTCCTCGTTCATTCTATATTTTTCTGAATTCATCCTTCATTTTTCAAAATATACTTATGAGCATTCCCACTATTTCTCTTAAATTGATTTGGAAGTGTTACGCCACAATTAAACTGGGCGAGATTATTAGCTACTCGCTTGCGAATATATTCGCTGCTACCAAACTCTCTCAATATAATAACGTTGTCAAGTTAATTCGCCACTCGCTTTGCTTCAGTGATAAGGTTGAAAACCGGGCTACTTTTCTCGCTACTCGCTCGATATTTTACAGTCTGGTTAATAAAATCGTTCCGAAAATTCGAATTCGTGCAAGTGATAAAAATCGCTTCATATCAAAATTCTTCATATCATCATCAAACATTTAAAAATATTCTTCTTTACATCATTTTAGTCTTCATAATAGTTGAAAATTCTTGAAAATTTTTCATTAATAAAAAGAAAATTATTCATATGTTGTAACATTGTATTATATTTCTATTAAGTGAGTAAGCGAATTTTACTAGCTTTATATAATCGACACTCGCTGAGCTAGTTGAAATACTCATGACTTTTCTCGCCAGCGAGCTGCTAATGATCTTGCCCAGTAACTGAGGCTTTAATAAATCTGAAAAATGAAGAAAAACCACACAACAGATGACAACGAAGAAAACAGATATTAGAAAAATCACAGAAATTAGCATAAAAATAGATACGAGGAAACATGAGCCTTACTCGAGACTACATTAAATATCTAATACAGTATTCAGAATTTTTCTAATTATCTTTTTAATAATTTTTGATATTTAATTATTCATAATAAAATGAATGATTGCTGTTTATGATTAATTTAACAAAAATTTATTAATCCCTACATGTCAGAAGATTCAATGCTGTACAGTAGTAGGCCTATGAAATTTTCTTCAATCGTGTGAATCGCATTTATCACTGGATATCGCTTTCTCTTTATATAAATTTCATGAAAATAGCTTCAAGCTAGTACTGTATATAGAAAGAAAGAAATTCTTTGTGAAAGAAGGGAGGCCATTTTTTTACAAAGAAAATTTTATCAATTTTACAAGTTTTGTATATCTAAAGGCGGTTTCACATAACCAGCGACAGCGATTTGCTATGCGTTAAAATCAGCGAGTTGAATTCTGAGATAAAAGT
>WUQG02020905.1:0-11426 GCA_011317285.2 Androctonus mauritanicus | reverse complement strand
AATATGAAATGTCTTTGCGTGAAAAATGTAATGAAATGTAATTCAAAATGTCATTCAAGCCTACCATGTTGCAACAATAGGTTAATTTTAATTTCTTATTTTTTATATGAAAATTTTGTTTCCCTTAATAAGAAAGGCATAAATTTTGTTTTGTACAACTTTCATTTTTCTTTACGTATTTTGAATAAATTTTTTTTAATGGCACTCTCATTATTTTTTCAGAATAACATTTGTATTTTTGAGGAATGCACGTCATTTATATAATAGTCTTATCAGGACCTTTTTTCATACTTTGCCTAAATAGCATTTGTCATTCTATAGAATACCTAGGTATTATATACAATGCCTAGGGAAAGTATGTAATAATTCTCATATTTCATACTTTGCCTAAAAACGCCGGGCATTATATACAATGCCTAGGCATTCTATAGAATGCCGGCTTTTCAAACTTTGCCGGTAACATATATATTCTTGAACATTTTTTTCATTTCAATGTCAATAAGATTAATATTACAGTATATTATCAGTAAATCTATTATGTTATATACTTACAAAATTTATTTTTGAATGATTCGGCAGCATAACCAAGTCATATCGCAATTTTTTTTTAAAGTCACTTTATATATAGCAGATTTATACATGTATATGGCTGTACTTATATATGTTTATAATTGTAGCCATATTGCGAATGTACCTATAAATTGAAAGTTATTCTTTGCAGTAATTTTCAATGCGATAATAATAGCAGTAATTCAGTAATAATATAGCAATATAGCAATAATAATAACAGTAATAACAGTAGTTGTTATAATATGCAGTAATTCTCAATGCAATGAGAATTGTATTGAAAATTTTGCGTTTGCATTAGTTATACATAACGTCTACATTGTACATTAACGTCTTCATTGTATTGAAGTTTGCGTTAGTTATACATAAAGTCTATTTTTACTTCTCTAAATAACTTATTCTGAACTTTTTTTACTTCTCTATATAAGAAAAGAGTATTCTATTTATTTATGAAAAAAATTATATCTACTGTAAATTCTAAGAACTATATCTGTATTTGGAACGGCTTTCTGATCATCAGATTTCCTTTTGTAAAGAATTAAAATTTTGATATTTTGGTGTTTTTTCCTTCACAAATAATGCAAATGCATTTAAAAAAAACATTATATAAAAATATGTATTACTTAACCCACTCACATTACAAAAATTTTCATAAAAAGTTAAAAGATTCAAGAAATATTTATTTTTACAGGATAAAATATGAGTTATTGATTAAAAATGACCAATAACTCATATTTTATCCTGAAATGTAAAAAGAATTTATAATAATTATTAAATGTAAAAAAATTTTAAATAAATTTTGAATTAAAATATATTCAAATCTTTGATTTATTTATACAGCATATTACCCAATACTATGTAAACTGGTGCTTTCTTACATTTGTAAAACAATACTACAATAAAATACTTTACATTTCTATTGAAATCCAATTAAAATCTTTTTTTTTAAATAAGCTGAAAACAACCTTTTAAATTATGCTACTAATGAAGTAGATTCATTATTACTTAATGGTTCTCTTCTTCTAATATCAAGCATTAATCAAAAATATAACTTATTTTGATATATATATGAAATATTAGATTATAACTTGAATTATAGCAATTTTTCAGATATTCAGAAACAATTTAAAGAAATATTTCCTAAATTGAAAACACTGACTTTATTCAAAACGGCCTATCTTCCCTTTCAAATTACACTTAGTTCATTCTTTGTTCTACTATTTCTTTTGCAAATAAAGACTTATTGATATTTATAATATTCTATGAGATATTTAGAACCAAGATGATAACAGAAATTTCTAAAATAAATGATTTTATAAAATAAAGTAACCATTCCTTTTATTCACGGGGAATTTGATACAAGTCATATTGGTGTATGTGATCGTAAGAAAATATTCATTTACACAAATAATTCGTTTTTTGAAATTGCTTTCAAAACTTGAAGAAATTGCTAAATATGCTATCAAATTACTCAAAAAATTTAACAAAAAGAAGATACCAAAATAAGAACGTCTCTATTTTATGCACAGCGAGAAGTTTCATGCTAAATAAATTGTCAGTTTCTATTAGTATTCCTTATCCATCTTTATCACATACTTTTCTTTGTACAATTTAATTTTAAATATTGTGTTCTTCATATGTGTTCTATTCATCACTGACGATGATTTTACGAAATTTTTTTTATACTTCTCGGTTTATATAATCAATCGAAGGACTGACATTCTTACAAAACTAACTTTATTTTTTAAAACTCTTTGTAGAATTAATTGAAAGATGATTTATTTACTGAATGCGAAATTATATAAAGTCTTTATACTTCTTACAATTTATTTTACAATTCGAAAAATATAATATTTTTTGTTATATGTATATCATTTCAGAATCCAAGAATAATATATACATGACCAAAAACAAAATAGTTAAAAGTTACGTAAATCTTTATCATTTTTTTAGCATTTATAGTTTTATTCATTACTGAATATATGTGCTTTCTTTTGCTTATATATATATATATGTTGTTCTGTTCAGATGTATTCGAAACCAATAACTTTCCTTATGCCATCTGTACAGCGGTTATTATTACATCTCGAATGTAACTTACCCAAGGCCATTTACTGCTATCCATCTATCTCATGTCTTCTATTCAAGTTTGTTCCAGATGTTGATCTTGCAGTCTCGAATGGTATATCCTAACATATATCTTTCCGTGGTTTTTGAGTTATTGTTAACGTCTCCTCCATTTTCTTTGTATGTGTCCATGTTTAATAACTATTAGTCATTACTAATTTGTATGCGCATTTAAGAATTTTCTTTTGATATATACAGTATATATATATATATCTTCTTAGAAAATTGCTGTAGGACCAAATGCATGCCATTCAAATTTCATTCTATGTTGAATTTCTCTAATCTTTACTCATTGCAATTTAATTAATTATCTTAAGTATTTGTATTCTTCGATTTCTCAACTATTCGGACTTCTAATATCTCTGGTTGTGGCTTTACTTCTGTATTGAACATTATGTTTGACTTCTCATAGTTCATTTATAGTCTTATTTTTTTTTTACACTTCTTGAGCATTTGTTGTAATTTATTTGGTAACTGGGAGAACAGGCAAACTTGAGATGAACAAGATTTTTAAGTATATGAAAAATACATAAATTGTGTCATTTTGCTCCACATATACCGTAAAAAAATTTTGTGTAAAAGTAGCATTACATATAACCTAGATCATAATGTATAACTGGCTACTGAAACAACGCATCGCTTAACTATTAGTTTCAAGTACTGTATTTAAAAACGGGGACGTTTTAACTTCAACATATATTAAGAGAATATCTCAGAACTATCAGATTGAATTTTATAAAATTTATCATCAAGTAACTGGCCTATAGAAGTCAAATTTGAGGTGAGATAGAATGCTATCCTTATAGATTCTTTCATTTAAAAATAGCGGATGTTGAATCTTCTGAGGTTTTTCTGTTAAAACTATTTGATATTTTTATGATATTCAATCTATAGATCTTGTCGGTATATCTTTTAATCCGTAATCATTAATCATTCTATATAAAAGGAGCAGTGAAACGTGAGAAATATATACGAAAACGTGAGGAACATAAGCAGATTATTTCTTTCTAGTGCTTTTTATATTTAATATTACTTACATATTTTCGATCACATCACATATTACATTATATACGTTAATTAGTATTATTATAGAATTAAAACTTCTATGTATATATTAATTAATATTGTTATTGATTTTTATTAAAATATCCACAAATGACGATGACGACCGATATAAAAATTTTCAATTATCTACATAACTTTATAATTAAATTTAAAATTTACTTTAGATGCTAATTTTTAATTATAATAAGCAATTAAATTTTTTTACGGGATAGATAATGACGAAAAGAAAAGTGGAAAGGTAAAAATGATCCCAATTAAAAAGATGCCTTTAGCTATTTGTCATTTATTTAGTAATAACAGGAAAGTTACAAAATGGTATTTCCAATTATTTTTCTAACAACATTCTAAGAAAAATCTTAAGAATTTTGTTCTGACAAACTAAAAACAGTTTTGTTTCAAAAATTGAGTTTTAAATATTAGATAAAAGTTATAAAAATATTTTGAAGTTTAATATAAAAAAAAAACTGAATTAACACTTGAAATAATTTAAAAAATAATTATTATTAAATTCTTTCTTTAAAAGTAGTATTTGTTTGATTATAATTTACAATCCTATTTCGGTTAACTTCTTAAATTAATTAATTATGTTTAAGAAATTGCAAAATTTCTTGAAAACGTTAAAATAAATAATAATTAAATTTTTAGTTTCTTTGTATAACGTTCTTCTAACATTTTCAACATTTTTCTCTCTTAGAAATGCTTCGTAAATAATAAGAATTTTGTTTAATTAGCCTATTTATTTATAATAAATTTATTATAATGGAAATGCTGTAATTTGTTCGATATGTTTGTTTTAAATTACGAAGCTTTTAAAAATGAAGAAAATTACAAAATGCTTATTAAAGAATACTAAATTAACTTATATAAGAAACATGTCTTGAAGAAAACGCATTCATTTTAACTAACAACAGAAGAATTTCATTCTTTAATTAGTGGATAAAAAAAAAAACTCATTTTATAAAAGAAAAAGAAATATTATCCCATTAATGTCTCAAATTTCATTCATCTTTATTATAATAAACAACACTGGTTATAACCTGCAATAATTGCGCAAACAGAAAATAAATCCTTAAAATTTTAATAATTAAGTTATCTTTATATAATTTATTTTCATTTATATAAATGAAAAAAAAATTATATATATAAAAATTGTATCAGTTTACTTTTAGAATTATTTTAATAATTTTTAGTATACACGCAAAAATTATCATCATCGTAGTTTTTTTTTATTAGAATTAAGCAGTTAAAAAAAGAATAACAACAAACTATATTAGATATCAGATTATCTTCTATAACTGAATCTATATTATCTTATACATAAAAACAAAATTAGATAAATTTAAAATTTTACAAGAAACTTTACTTATAGAAGTTTTCATTAAAACAACCATCATCAAAATTAAAACCAATAACGAATATTTTAAGATAATTTCTATCTTGAGATGCTAATTATAATCAAATTTTGATTATTATGGCACAAAAGGCTAACTTATAAGTATAGTTCGGTTAAATTTCATCTAAAATTTAATAATAAAGTATAGGATACGTCAATTTGGTGAAAATAAACTATCCAGTTTTCAATAATAATAAATGGCAAAACATTATTTAAGGAAAAAAATATATTCCAAAATAATTAAAATATATATCTTTAAAAATCTCTTTTAATAATTGATTAAATTATATACTTTTTGTAATCCCTCAAACTCATCAAGAGTAATTCTTCAATAAAACATTTTTATATACATAAATTGTTAATTATATATAAACATGAAATTCATAACAACAAACAATATCATATCTACACTTTCATGGGAAGATGGGTAAACATTTAAGTCTTTTGGAGCACAATAAAAACTATTTTAAAAGGCTAAAATATACTCATATATCGTTCGTATTCTTACATTGATAAATGGAAAATTTTTCTGCCGAATAACTTTCTTAAGAATGTTTTTCCATAAAAATTGTTCAAAAGTAGATTCATTCTGCCTTGCCGAATTCTAACCAATGGTGGACCTACAGCTATCGAGGCCCGGGGCGGAAGTCTCCCTGGGGCCCCTCTAATTGGAATGATCACCATACAAAATGTCAACACTTTTTTATATTCCTATATATAAGTACTTATACTTAAAACTTAAGGTTCTTCGTAGTTCCCCTGATCAGAGGCCCGGAGCGATCCGCCCCCTTGGTACGCAACTGATTCTAACTGTATAGCATTTTTTTATTATTAAAAAATAAATAAGTAGATCTTGAAAATTGGATATAATAAATTATTTCGTGAATTTTTTCTTAATATTTTTTAATAATGAAAAACATATGCATTTAAAATTTATTAAAAAAAGTTTTCTTTATTATTTTTTAAACAAACCATTATTTTATGAGAGCATAATCTTAAGATATTTAAGTAAAAAATTTTTAATCTATCAACAGGAGCAGTATATATACAGATAAAATATGCTTGTATATATATATACACAAGCATATTTTAGCCTATTAAACAGATTTTAATAGGCTAAAATAAGCTCACAAAAATTTAAGTAAGTCTTTCCATTCTTCCTTTAACGATAAAATATTAAATCGTTCTATTCTTTTACTGCTAATAAAATATTAAAGTAGAAAATATGAAGCGAAAAATTATATATACATATTTTAGTAAAATATCCATAAATATTTTAATGTGTTCGAGTCTTCATATACAGTAATCATTTTTTATTAAATAGCCATCACGAATAAAAAGAATAAATATTTAAGGTTTTGATACATAATTGTGTTTTTACACAATTAGAGGAAAAACAATGAAGTAAATTGTATACATTATTTAATTTAAAAAATAATTAAACTCAAACTAAATGATGATAAATCTGTAGTATATACACTGAAAAAGAATTTACTATACATTCGAAATGCTATGCGTTGTCATTGATTTTTTATGCTATAAAGAAATTGAGTTTTTTAGTTAAGTTTCATCTTAAATTTCATAGTAGATAATTAATTCCTCGCCACGATAATTCTTCGTTTACTAAGAGAAAATATCTAAATAGTTTAGCTCATTTTTCACATATATTCTATTATAATCTAGATTATAACCTAAACTAATAATATAAAATGTATTGATTTTAATATAGAAACATTTAATTATTATTGTTAAAAATGATTAAATTTTATTTTAAAAATATTCTTATCAAAAGAATTTTTCAAATATTAATAAAAATAAAATTCATTTTTTTAATTACAGTGGACTCTCGATTTTACGAACTCATATAGACCTCCAAAAAAGTTCGTTTACGAACTTTTTCGGAGGTCTGTCTTTTGGAGGAATGGCATTAATTAACATTAGGGACTTTTTGGGACCGACTAAATAGTTCATAAAACGTGTAGTTCGTAAAAACTTGAGACCACTACGATTAAAATCAAAATATAATTTATTTACAGTGGTCTCGCATTTTTACGAACCTCCAATTTACGAATTATACGTTTTTGCGAACTATTTAGTTAGTCCCAAAAAGTCCCTGATGTTAATTAATGTCGTTCCTATTTACGAACTTTTTTGGGGATCCGTAAGAGTTTGTAAAATCGAAAGTCCACTGTATTAATGTTGGAAAAATTTTTCTTTAACATGTATACATATTAAAGAAAAATTTTAAGAAAATATATTAAAGAAAAAAAAAAATATATATATATATATTTTCTATAAAAAAGTTAATTTAAATGCATCCATCATATTATTAATTAATAACTAGAAGCGAATTTTAAAGAATTTTATTTCCATTTTATATTAATTATAGACTTATTTCAAATAATAATAATTCTGTTTAAAAATACAGTGTGTGTTTATTATTATAATTAAAATCGTATAAATAATTAAAATTTAAATTATTTTTTCTCTCAAAAACTAGTCTAGTTTTATGATCTATATATAGTACTATTTGAAGATTAGATTCAATACACAATAATAATAATAATGTTCAAATTTAAATATTAAAGTTTATGAAAGTAATTTAAATTTGTAATTTGTCTGCAGTCTTAATTTAAATTTTAAAACTTTCTTTGTTTGATTGTCGTTTAATAATTTGTGCGTGTTTTAAAATTTCAAATCATTTGAATTTTGTTATATAATTGTGAATAAACTGATATATTTGCGTAACTATCTGATTATGTCTTAATATTACGAAATTTCTGAACTTTTATAATTTACCACTAACTCAATAATTCTCCCAATTTCCTGATCATCGGATATAATTTACGATTTCCCAAAACTTTTAAAAGAATATTTAATGTATGTGACGTGTTCAAATGAAACCAGTCCGAAACGCGCCACGTGATGAGTTGACATTTCAGTTTAGGAACGCGGACGTTAAAGTGAAGCTGTGAGTATTGCGCATATGCAGTGTTCTTAAATTGTGCACTTGCATCATTTTTAAACGCGTGACGTAACGCTGAAGATGGCTGCTATGATTAAAAATCTGCCCAAGTAGAATATGCCCAATTTTTAACGGCTGAGGGATGTAAGTCAGTTATGTTAATGGGTGACTCGCATGCTGACTGAACACCACAAGGAAAAGTGAATGAACTTCAACTTGCAGCATTTGATGCACTACTGCAATGAGGGTGAACAGTTTCTATGGAACAGGATAGGCAAGCTATAATTCAGTTTTTAATGACTGAAGGTGTAAGTCAGTGGTGCTAGTGATGGTGGTGTGGCGCATAGTGATATTTCATTACTATGTGCCGCACCACCATCACTAGCACCACTGGCTTACATCCCTCAGTCATTAAAAACTGAATTATAGGTTGTATATGCTGTTCGGATGGATTTTCAATCATATTAGCCATCTTCAACATTACGTCATGCGTTTAAAAATGATGCAAGTGCATAATTTAAGAGTACTGCGCATGCGCAACACATACAGCTTCACTTTAACATCCGAGTTCCTAAACTGAAATGTCAACTCATCACGTGGCGCGTTTCGAACGGGTTTCATTTGAACATGCCATATATTATAAAAGTTTAAATAAAAAAAAATTATAGAAGCGAATGAAATATAAGCATAATTTATTCTATGATATTAACTGTAAGAAAATATATTAAATATGGAAAAATTAATGAGAGAAATGCTTTTATAGTAAAGATAATTAATTTAGTATCGTGTATGCATAATTATAACACTGAATTAGCATTTACATCACAAATTTTTAAAATTAACATCAAATGGAAATTAATTCTCGCTAAATTATTCTAATGCAGTTTCAGGCAAAGTAAAATAATTCAAGATGTATTTTAAAATCCTTCCGGCTATAAAATACTTATAAAGTTTTTTTTTTGTCAGTTTGATTGAATTTTTTCGATTATATAAAATCATAGAAACTTTGATCACTGAAAGAGAAGATCAAATGACTAAAAACTATTTTTTTTTTTTTTTTTATATAAACAGAAGAAACGGATAACATTTCTTTTGAGAAATAATATTTAAATTTTTTATTGTAAATTCTTGATATGAATAAGTTTTATCTACATACGTTTTAAATATAATTTTTTGAATAATAATTTCTGAAGAAAATCTTTATTTTTTGATAATTCATATGAAACAGGATGCTTCAACTAATTACATTCGTTATTATTATATGTTTTTATTGATGTATACACGCTATAGACGTACAGTAGAAACTGAAAAGTTATAATTATGGCCAAATTTTGAAAGTTTGAATAAGTAAAATGATGTCAACAATAAGCTTTTCTGACTTTAATAATATATGATAAAATAAGGAAACATCTTTCGATATATATTATATGTTTATGTTGAAAGAGAATAGTATATATATAGTTACTTTATAAACAGAAACTTTTAGTAGAAGAATTAATATGTAAGAAATATTCAGATTTATACACTAATAGACTAGTGCAAGTTTTTAGATTTAGCTTTATTAAAATTTTTGCGGTCATATTAAAAAATAAAATAAAAAATAAATGAAAATTTTAGAAAAATAGCACATTATTATATCCATTGAAAGAAAAGTGATGTCAAACCAATGAAAATCTCTCTTGCAATCGCATGGTTTTTACTAATAAATAAAATCTTAATTAAAAAAAAATTAAAATATTTGATTATAATTATATTTTTAATCAATAAAATAATATATTCCATGCAAGTTCTTCAATCATGCAAAAATACAATTTTAATAAAATTATTTATTCAATATATTAACATAGTTAATAAATAAGAATATTATACAAATAATTTTAGATATAGAATAAGTTGAGTAATATGCTCACTAATATAAATAATGAATTATTTTAATAGCAAGACAATTTAGGGGGACTATGAGAATGCTATCAATCGATGTTGGAAATGAATCGCAATTCACAAACATCTTCGATTCCTTTCAATTAAGTACTGATTTTTGAGTGAAATCGAGTAACTGTTAACACCACGATTGTTAAAAGTTTATGTTATTATTTTTTAATCGATTATTATTCAAAATCAAATTTGGGAAGGACGGAGTTTATGAATCGTTTCTAGAAAGCTTTAAGGCATTAATAGAAGCGAAAACTCAAAATCTGGCTGATATGACTGTACGAAGCAACTCAGTCGGACGTTCGTTAGTGATGGAAGCGATTTTGTTTTTAATTTTATAAAATTTCATTACTGAGAACAGTGATTCTAAACAATAAATTATCTAAAAAACAGATGAAGAGGAAAGTTGTTTTTCTGGAGTGAAGATGCTTTATACTGTATTCGACATTTGCTTCCAAAACTCAATTGAAGATAAGCTTTGTGTATAGAATTTAAATCCATTAAATCCATAGCTTTAAAATGTTCGCTTTGTACTGAAGCAGCTTCCGTAACAAAAAATATGGTGATAAGACAGCATCGTTGATAACATCAATCAAAAAAGGATTTGCAAGTAATTCGAAGCATGGTTTTGGCTTCTTTAGTTTATCAAACTGAATTGAAAATTATTTTGTCATTCCATTTTTATCAATGTTGCCAGTTGAAACAAGAATATTGTCTTATTCAACCATGGATGTAACCCATTTTTAATTGGTAATTCAATTTCTCATTGCTTTTTAAATATATATATATATTTTTTTTATTATGTAAAAATTATATTACTTTTACAATATTAGAAATAAAACTCCTATATCAGAATAAACTACGTTTATTAAAATAATGGAAAAATAGGAGATGATTTTTTAAAATTTAAATAATTTCAATAGATTAATGTTAAGAAATGCCATATTAGCATTATTATCCAATATTTAGGAACAGCTTACAGAGATAATAAGCTTCAACATTCGAAAATTTTTTTTAATAAAATAAATATGGAGATGAATAATATATAAAATTTGTGATTTTTAAGCTATACTAATCTTTCAGAAGATAATAGTTGCTATTAGTGGAAAACAGTGTAAAAAACAAAACGTACCAGTATTATGTCATTTTCTTTTGCATAAGTTATCAATCATATTTTTGAAATAAGAGCATTGAAACAATTTAATGAAAAATTGGCAATTAACAGTTCTACGATAAATTCATCATAGAAAAATCTTGTTTAAAGTTTATTATTATTATTATAGAAAAACAGCTTGTTTATTACAGGAATATCTCGCTTAGTACGGTTAATTGGTTCCTGTAAAATACCGTATTAAATGAATCCGCACTGAGTGAAAC
>WUQG02020895.1:0-11428 GCA_011317285.2 Androctonus mauritanicus | reverse complement strand
CTTTACGAGTAAAAAGCACGGCTTACACTTGCTGTTCATTCATCCGTACCCACTAACATGTACTGCTATAAAATTTCGTGAAAATTACTTTTAATGGCCGAAAAGTAATATCGAGGTCGCATCATTTGACTTTCTAGCTTTGGCCATTAAAACGGCGGATTAATTTTTGAGATCTCGAACTAATTTATTAAGTTTTTATCATATTTCGCAGGATAGTTCAAGTCGTTGAAAATTTTGACATCAATAATCCTAAAAACTCCAACCGTTTAAAAATTTCGGATGTTTAACGTTCAAAAAGATTCAAATTTTTGAAGGTTAAGCAGGAAATTTTATAAAAAGATTCAAACCCAAATTATTAAAATAAGTAACGCCGTAGATCACAGGTCTCAAACTAATTCTAGGCTACTCTGGACATCTTTGGATGAGAAACTGCAATGAAAACTCATAACGGAAAAGATTGTTTTTTTAAATATATTAGCCTGAAGGGATTGATTATGTTAACTATATTTTACCGTATTTCCCTTAAAATGATATCAATGTTAATATGAATTCAGGCATAACTATCCAAAATTATAAAACCATTAAGTTTGAAGTTTTGTATTTAAATTCAGCAAAACAAATTTTGAGTGTTATGAATTCATTGAAATTTTTCAGATTTCATGGAAAACGGTTGTGAGTTTTTCTAGATATCTTTATAAAATGCAATGCGGGCTGCAATCAAGGGCGTATATGATCTCGAGTTTGAGACAGTTATTGTAAATTCATCTGCTTAAAAACGGTGAATGTTCAATCTGAGCTTTCGCGATAATAACTATGAATCTATTTGATAATTTTTTTTTATAACATTCAAGACAGATTGTGCCACTGAAAAGAATTTTCACATTTTAGTTAATTATTTTTAATCAGTTTAAAAGAAGTGAGATGAATAGGAAGTAGGAGACTGATTTCCAGAACTGTTTATTCTTTATGTATATCTTACCGGAAATGTATGAAAAACAGGCATTGTATAAAATGCCTAGGCAGTATATCTATAGAATGCCTGGCGTTTTTGGACAAAGTATGAAATATCCGAATTATTTTAAATTACACATACTTTCCCTATGCATTATATAGAATGACAAATGCTATTTAGGTAAAGTATTAAAAATGTGTCATGAAAAGGCTTTTATTGAAAAGATGTATATGGAAAAGAAAGTACAGGACTTTCTTATTGAGGAACGAGAGAAAATAAAACAGGAACTTGTTGCAACAAGGAAATAAAATTTTAAATTGCACTTAATTAACGTTTCTATTTTGCGAGAAAGACAGTCATGAAAAGGCATTAATTAAAAATACATAAATGAAAAAAGAAAATATCAAAAGAGATTTCTTACTGAAAAACGAGGAAAAATTAGCCTATTTGTTGCACGGGGAAGGCTTGAAATGGCATTTTGGATTGCACTTCATTGCTTTATTCCCCCACACAAAAGCACTTCATTTTCGGCACTTGATCTTGCACACACATTTGAATCCTTGGCAGCTTCCTTTAGGAGGAGCAATAGCAGCTGACCGGAGAGTTCTCGCAGTCAAGAATGTCTTCACTTCTGAGTAAATTCTTTGGGCATAAGGTGATTTGTAATCTTGCATACAATTGTTTTAAAATTCCTTCAGAAGTTCCAAGTCGGTAAAAACCTTCTGCTGTCACGTTCATAACTGCCAACAGATTGTGCGAATCACCTCGTCCCTTGACATCAGGAATACGAACTCGCACAGTAGCTTCCAAAGCAAGAGGAAATTTGTTAATTCATTTTTTGGCCTGTATATCCGGATTGAATTTAGAATCAATTTTACCTTCGACAGCATTCTTAATTTTAAAGCAAAGAGTGCAAAAAAATATCCATTTCCTCATCATCTTTACTGGCATGGCTACAGAATCTGAATTTTTCGACACGCTGCATGCATGTACATCACTGGTTTCCTTTAAGCGCACACAACATATCAGAAATGGAAGCCTCTCGGTATACATTTCTTCACTATATTGGTTTCTTCCATCATCTACTACAATCTTATCCAAGTTTTGTGCAGCAGGCTCTTTCTTGCATATGGTGATCAGTTTTTTGTATTGTTTGAATGCTTTATTATTTTCCCGTGTGCGTGTAAAACATCTTGAGGTAGAGATGTTGAGACATCCACTTTACCTTTGCAACCAAAGAACTTCGTGTTCTCTTTTGGATCCCAGAATGATAACCCTATTTTTTTTTTATAAGTTGAACGAAATGTAGTCCCTCACTCCAGCGGTCAGTTTTTTCATCCTGCATCCAAGTACACAGCATATTTTAGATATCTTGATTAGCTCTTTCGACACTACTCTGGCTTTGAATGGCAAGGCTTACCATGGACGATCTTCAGTGTCAGCCAATATACCAAGCTGCTTAGCACATCAGCATTTTTAGTCTTTGCTGAATAAATTCAAAGTAGTGTATTTCGTCATTTCCGAATAAAGATTGAAATGCAAATGGAGAATTCTTCTGCGACGAGCATCGAAAGTCACGTGTCTTGACATTAGAAACGCCATTGGCGAGTATATTTTATACTTTGCCTAAATAGCATTTGTCATTCTATATAATGCCTAGGTATTATATAAAATGCCTATGGAAAATATATGTAATATTAATCGTTTCATATTTTGCCCAAAAACGCCAGGCATTCTATATACTGCATAGACATTCTACACAATGCCTGCTTTTCGTATATTGCCGGTAACAATTTTTGAAAATAAGCGTCAATTATTGTTCTGATGTATACTTCTTTTTAATTGCGATGAAAAAGATGCTTTCATAGAAAACTGTTGCGAAAAAAATCGCAATCGTTTTCCATGAAATATCTGGAAAATACTGTACTTTCAATAAAATTCATAAGAACACTTTAAAAACTTGTTTCAGACAATTTTAATGCAGTCAAAATATTTTATGCAAGTGGGAGATAAGGAAATGAATATAATTACATTAAAAAATTTTTTGTATACAAATTTCCAGTTTATAATAAATAGAAACAGAATTAAGCAGTATTATATGATTACATACTTTTATAAGTGGAAAAACTAACTCTTTCCACTCCTAAGTTGAAGAAAGATGGTATGAATTAGGTTCGTTTGTCCATCCTTCCATCACAATAATGCTATGTGGATAAAATTCACGTTATTGAGATCTATATCAGTTAAGCTGTTTTCCAATGGATCAATTATTATTATTATTGATATATTAAAACGAATATATATTTTTGGATAAAATATTGCATAAATATCCAATCCGAATGAAATTTACACACATCGGAACTTCCTAGAGAAGAGTATTGGAAATGCTCGATATTGGATTATATAACTGGAGGTTCGATTCAAACTGATCAATTACTTAAAAAATCTAAAATATTGGATCATATGATCCAGTATTTTAGATTTTGAATATCAGGACCTGCTGTCAAAACGAAATTTCGTATTTAATCACAATTCAGTATATCATTTTCAACGTGCTTGGTTTCCTAAAAAGTCATAACAGTATTCGTTTAAAGTGGGTAATAGTTTACACGAATATCCCAAAATGCGAATATGCCAATGTTGAACAGATGTCGAATATTTAAAATTTATTAGTTTCAGGTTATTTTAACGATTTTCAAAAAATAAAGATGCAAAAATCAAGTGGAAATGATGGTAGAGGTGATTGATGTAGTCTTTAAATAATCGGATCAACGACTTTCAAAATAAGAATTGAATAAATTTCCAATACTGCACAAAAAACGGAGATTAAAAAAAAATGAATACAGCTCTAGCAAATTCCTTTCACTACAGTTATAGCTATAAAAAAAATCTAGGACCTTTGACTTAGTTAAGTCTTGCTTGATATCTATCGACGGCTACCTTTTTCTTTCGTATACATCACCACAATGCGCTGCATAAAGTTCATTAAGCAACGAGAACAATTTTAACCATGGTTTTATAATCTTATCTGAAAATTTTTGTGCACCTGAATTTTAGGAAACATTTTTAATTAGATGAGAAAATTCTCTTCCCATTCAAAGTCATACCTACAAATCATCTCTTACTAATTTTAGCCTCAATGTTCTCTGCTACAACACAAAATTTTATGTAAAAAACTTATATTGATAGAAAGGCTAAAGAAACCATTTCTGTAATTTTTTTCCCATACAAGGCTTGCTTTCTTCTCTAAGTACATATTTAATTCAATAATACTGCAGTACTATTATAAAAAAAACTATACTTAGCATTTTTCCTTTGTTTTCAACCAATGAGAACCTAATACTTGAAGATAGCAGTGACGGGCGAACTAGTTAGTTTCATTTTTTGGTTTGTTTTTGGTTTATGATGGAATTTAGGATATGGAAAAAAATCCATTTATAGCCATCGAAGAGGTTATTTACAAATGTTCAATATTTTTAAAAATGAGAAAGTTTAACGAGAGTCTACTTTATTTAATATTAAAATTAACTGATAAGCATTTGAGTAAAATTAAATCGTTCAGATTTAAAAATTTTAATTATAAGCATTAAACAGCAGTCTGATCAGAATAGTGATGGGAGCAGCTGTATTAAAAGTTTAGTGAAAAGAACGGATTTTGATTCCCTGCTTATATTTGCTGTATATAATAAAAAGTTGCTTTTCTTGAATTAGAAATTTTCTTCTAAACCAACGGTCTGAAACTCAGTCTCTTTAAAAATGGTACTTTAGACATCTTTGCATTTGATAACTCAAACTATGCACAAGGGTGTTTGGCAGTTATTTGAAAAACAAGCATTTGCATCATCGATGGTATTTGAGTTGGCAAAACTTGTTCATATATAATATATATATGAACAAGTTTTGCCAACTCAAATACCATCGACGATGCAAATGTTTATAAACTTTTACAAAAACAATTATTCCTTATATAATAGAAATAAAAATTAAGTTGTATTATATCTTCGAAATTAAACATATGTGGAAAAAAATTACATTTTCAATCCGATATTTAATATAGCGTTTGTTTTATCGAAAAAAAAAAAACATTACAAAAGTGACAAATTTATTAAAAAGACAGTCATAAAAGTTTATTGAATTATATAAGTCCAATAAAGCACAGTTTAAGATTAGTATATATCAGTTACAAAGGATGCGATAATCATTTGAAATTGTCAAGAACAGAACAGTCGTCAAGTCTATTAGAATGCGAGAATGAAAAAAGTTTGTTAACTGATATGTGGATCACGTGCATTTTCGGACAAGTTTCGCAAGGAATGAGAAATTTTTAATGATTATACTTTGAATTTTAAATAAATTGATAAACCTGATCAATCAAGCTTGTCAAGTCTAAATTGAAAATTATCAGTTTAGTCAGAAAATTAAATTTTCCCTTAAAAAGAGGATATTTTCATAAGTTTGATTTTCCTATTAAAAATCAGTTTTCATCTGGATGGATATGATTTGATTGAGATAATCTACAGCTGGTTGATAACTGCATTTTGCGAGCAATAGTGTACAGTAATTTATGGATTTTTTTTTTGCTCTACTGATTATACGGGGTGAACCAAATCTCTTGCATTCCCAATAAATCACTAACCGTTAGTTATGCCAAATTTATTAATGCGAACAAATATAAAAATCACAGGTGGTCGCCTTTTAGATGGTTCGCTCAAAACGTCAAAAAATTGCTTATTTCCCATCACAGTCACAGATACGACGGATTTCTTCCTGTGGAACTACAAAGACGAGTTTTATGTCACAGCGTCAGCCTCGGTGCATGATCTGAATAAATTAAACTAGACATTGCAGAAATAACACCTACCATAATGCTCAATGTATTAGATTCTGTCAGAAATCGTGCGCAGTTATGTATTGAAGCAGATGGACATCATATCGAACATATTCTGTAGTGACATCCTGTTCATCCGATTTCGCAGTTTTATTTAAATGCTCAGAACAACACGTTGAAAAAATTTCTGTAGGAAATATTCTATCCGTATTGGAACTTCCATTTGCCGTAATTTGCATGTTCAAGATCTTTCTGACGGGACCATCTGAAAGGCCACCCTTGATTTATTTGTTAGAATTATGCCAAATCTGTTAATATGAACAGTTAATGACTTATTGGGAATGCAAAAGACTGTTAGCCCTGTGTAATTCACAAGCGCTGTATTTAATTCTTCTCGGGACTGAGCTATTAAGTTACCTCTCATCAAGAGTAAAAAGTCCAAAACATGCATTTATACAGTACAGTATGTGCAATTATTAGGGCCCGGGTAAAGTATTGCTAAAAAAAGATTAATGAACCGATATATAAATGTTTTATTTAAAAAAATTCTGCTATCTTTGTTTTAAAGTGACAAGAAAAAAACTATAGTACAATATTTTGATGTATAAATAATGTTATTTTTAGCTCAATGAAAGCAAAAGTTATGATTTTCATTATATAATCCATTCAAGTATCTTAATTTGATACTCATTACTGTAATTTTTTAAATAGAATTCGAATTTGTTAAAAACTTGTCCCAAAATTCAAATTTAACTTCCTATATCTGCAGAATCTTAGGATAGCGCCATAAGCGCCCTGTGCGAATACCGCTCTACTGCATGACGAAATTTAATTCTAATAGATCCCAACAATTTAACTCATTGTCATGAACATGCCCTAATTTTTGGGGATTATATATATATATATATAATTTCTGTATCGTTAATCTCAACAAAGGGAAATCCAAAACTAAAAAGAATGTAATGATGGGGGAAGTTTTATATTAAATGATTATAAAAATAACTTATAAAGTTTAAGTTCGATGATACGTTGAAATTTGATATTTGCTGTGCCCATTGTAAATTTTTAAAAAACATGGTCGATGTATTAAACTATGAATAAGAACAAAAACGAATCAAAAACCGAAATTGCGATAATAAAGATTATTGCCATACGTGATATGATCATTTAACGTATAAAAATACGCATTACCTTTTTGATCACGTATTCGAATTTCATTGAAAATTTATATTCCATACCTGACACATTCCCATCTTCCGATTGTATCATTAATCTAGTTATTTGGTATCAACTTGCTCCAACCTAACGATAACAAAGAAGCATGCAACAGAAGAGATGACTGAAGATCTATTTTCCTTCCAAGTTATATAATCCGCATTAAAAGTTCAAGAATTAAATATTTATTCGGCGAAGTAATAAATGTAGGATATTTGATAATACATTTTTAATACCTAATACATCACTAATTCTAAAGACAAGGCATTTTTTTTATTCCAAACAGACCTAAAAATATTTTATACTAATCGCAGACAGTAGCTTCTCCATCTTTATTAAAACAGATGGTGTAAAATTATCAAAGCATTGAAGCAGTCAAGTTGTGATAATATGTCGTCTAGAGAGATTTTAAAAATCAACTACTATTAATCTGTATAGCAACTTGAAAATCAACCCCAATTAAATATTTTACTCATCACAACAGTACGTGAGTAAAATGTTTAATATATAAAAACTTGTTGTTTATAGAGTCGTCATGCTAGATTTGTAAACCAAAAAAATTTCGATACGAAACCTGCTTAAGTTTATCAATTTTCATTTAAATAAATATTTAAAAATGATGCGAAGTAAGAAATCCTAAACATTAGATTTAATAAATTCTTATATTCTTGATTAAAAATGTGGCTAAAAACAGATTCCAGTAAGAATTAAATCGCGTATTTTCAAAAAACTTCCAACGGAAAAAACCACTTTACAGAAATATTTAAAAAAAAAAAAAAAAGGACCAAATATAGCAGTGTTTCTCAAACTTTCGATTAGTGGTGCACTATAATTTGTTTGAAAAATTTTCTGGCGAGCTTTGTGAATTAAATAAGCAAATAATATATTTCTGTAAAATTTGCTACACATTATCTCTTCTGGAGCACTAGAGTGCCTCACCGTTTGAAAACCACTGATACACAGTAATTTGGTTAGGGAACTTAGGAAGTTTCAATGTCATTTTGTATATCTGAAGTTTACTTTCAGACAATAATCAATGGTTAATTCGTGTGTCAAGTCATTAAAGTTACTTCCTGCTAAATTTCATGCAAATGGGTTAAACAATTCGAGACGTACGAGAATAAAAAGTTAATGCCAACCAGTTTCAAGAATTAGTTGACCTTGACACTACTTTTTCTGGAAGTGCTACAAACTTCATTAAGATTTTTACTGAATTTCATAAAAATTTGTCTAATTATTAGTGGGACTGATAACCAGTGATAAAATCTTTCCTTCGGAAAGTAGAAAATTAAAAATTACGATTATAAATACTATATTTGGACATTAATGTTTTTCAAGTTCCAATAGGATGCTTTCAAATATTGTACCACCGAAGATTCCAACTGCTTTAAACAGTTTTTTTTCAATCGATGTTAAGAATTTGAGTACACGATCAGGTCTGGTCACCTGCGATGTCTAAATATGAAGAATTCTTAAGAACCGGTTTTTCAATCTATTTCAACATTCTAATTGAGAAAAATCGCAATTAAAAAAAATTTTGTCGGTAAATTTTCCATTATTTTGAATCTTGAAGATTCAAAATGGAAAGTTTTCTTCTAAAAAACAAAACTATAGCTCTTAGTGAGTTTTGGATATCTTGATTTCAAGAAGCATTAATCAAAACACAAATTCCGCCACAAAATACGGAACGGAAACGTAGCATCGAGAAGCTAGACCACGCCAAGTCACGAGTGCTTGGTGCAAACAGCCTTTATAAACCATAAAAACGAAATCACTAAATACCGATATTTGTTTCTATAAAAAAAATGTTTGTTAGTTTTTATTTTATAGTGTGATGATAGTCATATTTTAAAAAATAAAATTTGTAGTTATAGAAAAAAGTTATTCAACAAATTACGTGCCTTTATTTGCAAACTGATTTACCAATTATTCGTATTAGCAATTCAATATTACTCTTCTAGTAATTGATTCTGTTAAGAGATAGCAAGATTTTTCAGTTGTTCGTGAACCATGTTAGATTCTTTAATTTTGTAAACCATCGTTCAGCAGTAGCGATAGAAACTGAAAGTAGAGATCTATATCAAAAATTTCGTGAGCACTTGTCAGATCATTTGATGATGAAATTTAACAAGTGTGATCTTATACACAAATTAACTGAAAAAACAAACGCCGCTTATAAAAATTTTGAACAGAAACATGGATTATAGTCACTTTTTGTTCGTTTGTGAACTTTTTTTAATTATACGTCGTATATACTGCCTTGTTTACCGTATTTATATATCCGAAATTCAACAAAAATTTTAAAAAAATTTTCTGCTTAATCAAGTGTTTTATCAACTTTTCATATTAAAAGCTCTCAATACAGTAATACCCCCGAGTTACGTAATAGGTGGGACCGGGAAGCATAATGTAAGTCGGGATACCTACAGATTCCCAAATCTAATATCAGCTACGTATGTATTAAGTTTTTAACTGGCTCTTTACCAAGAAAACAGGTTATAAATTATAAGTAATTGTAATTAAAGACTTAACAAATGAAACGCGCGTACACACAAAAGCGCGCGCGCGCGCCATGTAATTGTGAAACAAGTGAGCGTGGAGGCAGGATGAGAAGTTACGTATCTCTGAATTTACGTAAGTCGGGGTATTACTATACTTTTTTCCGAAACTTCGCGACCTCTAGTTCCTTGAAGCCGTCGTGCGTAGCACGCGCTGCTCTTATGGACGGCGCGGCTTTGGTCAAGATTGCTACAAGATCAGTGTCTCAACATCGCGATTTGTTACAGTATTGCACTTTTGTAAGTAGTGGTGTAATGTTTATCGTTAAAAATCAAATAATGCGTTATATACGACCGATAGAAATTTTATGTTGCAAATAAACTGTTACGAAAGGGTCTGGAAAAATACTTTCATCGTATAGTAATTTAAAAACGGATAAAAAAATTGATTCAGTTTAAAACTGAATTTTTTAACAGATTATGTGAAAAACTGAAGTGATTTAATAGAAAATGCATCAAATGTAAATAACGTTTAATCGTATTAAACTGGATTCACACTGGCCTCGCGAATGCTGCTATGGAAACAATCCCATCATGCCTCGCTTCGCGACTCATCGCTGCGACCACAACATTCAAATTGCTGAATAGTGTGGCGATGGCAACGGATGTGTCATTACGACAGCCAATAGAAAGGAGGCATTTGATTGCGTATGTATTTTCGTTTCACGACCACGTGCACGAAGATTGAAAAACGTGGAAGAAACAAATGCAATCTCTTATTGGATGTTGTTAACGCAGTTACTATTGGTTGATTCGAAAAATCGTGATGATGCTGGTCGTGACCAATGTGCATGTTCTATCGTTTAGAACAGATCCCAAATTCACGGTCAGTTAAGTCTCTTGCAGCCCACGTTGCATTTATTATAATAATTGCAAGAGCATATATAGATGATATTCAGAAAAATTTTTCACGAAATATTTAAAATGCTAAAGCGTTTTTAATAAATTTTACTGAAATTCAGTAAAGCATAGGTTTATAAAATTAGAAATGAAAGTTTTGAATTTAAAAATTTACAAAATGGCTATTTTTTATATTAATTTCCTTAAATGATATGCTGCAATTCATATGTAAATAGTTAATTATTCAAATTATCTATATAAAAAATTTCGCTATCTGAATGCTATTATATCTTTTATGATATTAATACTGACTTTGCAAATAAATTTGGACTCCCAATTAACTGGGGGGAGGTAATCGGGAAATTTTTTTTTCCTCCGATAATCCGCAAAATCGATTTTTGAAGAATTATATGCATTCAGTATCAAAATTCACACACACACACACACACAATTCGAAATATTCTTTTCTTTATTGAATAAAAAATTATTGCAATATTTAATTTGATTCTAATTTTGATCGCTATTTAATACAACACAATAAACGAATTTGGAATGTTAAAAACTCCGATATCACATTTAAGAAAACATCGATAATTAAATTTATGACTTTCAGATTGAGTCTACAGTTGTATATTTGAATTTCATATTGATAGCAATGCAATTATCTTGCATATATCATAAAACATACATCACAATATTTAAAATTTAGTTTAGGCTTATTTTTGATAGAATATTTCAGAGCATATAAAATCTGATAGATTGGCAACGAATATAATAGTTTCCATATTAACTTTTCAACAATGAAACAAGTTTCAAAAACAGTATGTAGTACAGGGTGTCCATAAAGTCTGAGCAATTTAAAATTTATAACTATTAGTATTTTTACAGATTTTTCTATCACAAAGTATTAGAAAAATTTTAATGTATCTAGTTTTACGTAAAAATTATTTAGTAACTGTTCAACACAATAATTTAACAATTTTTCGAAATTTTAAAAATACTTCTTTTTCAGAATTACGTGTGATCCATGCATGG
>WUQG02020884.1:0-11428 GCA_011317285.2 Androctonus mauritanicus | reverse complement strand
AGTGTAGTTAGAGGAAAGGAAGTTCCTTAGGAATATCCTACATAGAAGGAAAATATTTGTATACTTACACTGCCTAATAAATATTGTATAAATATTGAAGGTTTATAAACAAAATCAATATGCAATTACAATCAAATCAATATGCAATTACATCAATAAATAATAATAATCTATTAGCATATCTTTTATCATCATAAAATCTATGATATGGATATTATTCATAGCTGATGCTATATAAATTGTGGATATGTTTAAAATCAAATATTGAAAATCCCCCTCTTACATAAATAATTTATTCAGCAAAACATTATATAAGTTGAAACATACATATAACAAAGCATATCTTATATGGCACGAGTGTATTATAAAGACATAACATTAAAAATATATAAAAAAAAACAAGCACATAAGTCCACTTTATTGGAAGTAGTCTGGATATGGACACAGCTTTTTAACTAAAACTAACTTAATAAACACATAAAACACATGAATAGGCATACTTCACTTTATGGCACTTCTTTTATATTCTATGTTTTATTTTATACATCAAAATGAATATTTTTTATAAAATAACACTTAGAATAAATATATAAAATGTAAATTAACACATATATGGGCTAGGCCTGGACCCATCCTGAAAAATTGAAAGTATGAGATTTGGAATCAAACTTAGATCCTCTTAAGTGATATGAAAATTTTTTAAAATGCAGCCATCTGGCTGAGTTTTTTAGGTCTAGTATTATTATGTACTTAATGAATAATAGTGAAAATATGTTTTAAGCTTCTATATACATTAGCAAATAAAAAAGGCAGTGATTTGCTTTGCAGCAGTGGTTTGGAATGTAACCACTGCAATAACGAGTATGCTTATACATATTATAAATAATGAAATTAGGAGAAAAGTGTTTATATCTCTGCATTGTAATTTTATCTGCATCAATCAGTGTAGTTTTTTCTAAATCAAGGAATCTCTATGTAAGTTGGGGAAAGTCTATCATTCAGTATCAATTTTCAGTTGTATCAATAAATAGGTAATTATTTATCCTTTTTCATTTATGATAGGTAAACTTATTAGAAGAATATAATTTTAAATATAGGAACTAAAATATAATAACTAAAACAATAATATGCAGATAGTTCTCGATTTATGATTGCTCGTACTCATGACAGCGATGTAATTGGTAAATTCTGTTATTGATTAATGCAGTTCCATGAGTTTGACCCAATAGTCTGATATATGGAAGGCTTTCTTTTTTATGTCTGGTTCTTGTAGTTTTGTTTGTTATGTTTAAAAAAATATACAGTATCCTATTAAACACTAATAGTGAGAAATCCATAAATGCTGTCATTATTCTATTACCATTCTATATTATGTAATTTAGAACTGTTCTTCCAGATTCAACTAACATATTTGAAGATCCATGTATTTTTTATTTTTTTTAATAGATTTTTTGGACATGGTCTGGACTACTAGGGCAGTGGTCTCAAATTCAAATTGCATATGGGCTGAATATGCAATTCAAAAGGAAATGAAGAGCTGAATATTTTAAACAAAATTACAATGAAAGGAAAATATTTTACTGATACAGTAGTTACTGATAGTGCAGGTTGAATAAGTATACTTTAAAACTTTACATTGCTATTTTATTAAAGTTAAATTGTAATAATTTTCTGACTGTAACATATATTTAAACAAATAACTAAAACATCTTCATAGGCCATACAATATTGCTTTGCAGACTGCCAGTTTGAGACTACTGTACTAGAGCTGTCATCTACAGGTTAGGCATCTTGACCAATTACCAATTCCCAGATCAAACATCAAGGCTATAGAACAGTGATCTTCAAACTTTGACAGTTTAAGGAGCCCTTATGAATATAAAATTATTCTGCATAACTCAGGATCATAAACAATAGAATATTCATAATCTAGATAGTACATATAAAGAAAAATGTTTTAATATTCTTTTATTATATTATAATAAAAGTTAAAAAAGTATTACAAAATAAATGTAATATGTAAAAATAAAATTTTCAGTTTTAATGACTGGGATGAACTTGCTTTGTTTTGCACAAAACTTTAAAAGTCAGGTTCTGTTGTTGTTATTTGTAAACGCATTTCATGTCCAGCATCCAATTTATTTCTGTATTTTGTTTGTTCGGTCAATTCAAAATGCTTTATTTTTTATTTTTATTATTTTCGTCATTTTGATGAATATTTTATGTATGTTTATGGAACCCTTTAGGACATTTTGTGGAACCCCAGGGTTTCGTGGAACACAGTTTGAATAACACTGGTGTAGAGTGACACCTCAAAACAGCTTCGAACTCCGTATCCCTGTAATATTCTTTATTTTACATTTAAAGAATGCGGTCTCCCTGGACCTCACATTACTATTTATTTCCCCCATAGAAAAAACCGATACTAATCATACAGTTCGCGTAAGCGAAGGCTATCTAGATACGGTATTGAAGATAAAATATTGTTTACAAAAACATTATTATATAAGTATTAAAAGAGATTTTAAATCCCATGATTTTACAAAACAGCTTTCCTTTCAAACAAATTCAAATACTGTATTGTAATGAAGTATATTATATAAAGTGAATTCTCGACTAGATAGTAATATTTTGATCAATGCAATGTATGGGGAATTGAATTTTACAAGTTTTATATTTTCCACTTAAGATTTGAAAACAGTTGATATTCAAATGTAAATTCGTTTTTAAGTTTTGTCCTGCATCAATAGCTCAAATAGAAAAATCTTTAAACTATTGAAAGAAAGTAATACAGTATTTTAGCGTATTTCAAATTTTTCTTAATTTGCATACATCCATAAAATAGAATAGAAATTCTATTTATTTTTATCTTATTCTTTAGAATTGTTCAATAAATAATAATATTAAGCTATAAGATTATTTTCTAGATAATTATACACGTGAATTTTTATTTAAACTTAAGTTTATATGATTTTGTTGCAAATTAATGAATTTTACTCTGAAATATTGTAATTTTGACATATGATAAATATAAATAATAATAATCGTCAGAAATATAAGAGCGAATTTCTTTAAAGAAGTAGAAAGTCAGGTTTTATCGGGTCGGTGGTTGATCGATATTATTTTGTTTACAAAATATCTACAACTTATTAGTTGGAGATATTTTGTAAACAAAATAATATCGATCATGTAATAAGTACTATACATGAATTTTCTTGAGGGCAGAAATAGATATAAATCCTACAGGATTTTTTAAAGAATTTTTTTATTTAGGAATATGTGTATAGATATAGGCCTATATATATACACTTTATATAATATTAAATAACAATAAACATATGTATACTGTAAAAATACTTTCTGAAATTTTTATTATGCATTTAAAGACTTTTGTATTGAAAAGAAGTAAATAATTACTTTTTGATATTTTAATGCCATATTTATTATTAAAAATGACATTGACTACTGAATTATTTTTAAAAAATTATCATTATATATAATTTCAACAATTCTTCCTTAGTAATCTTTAGCATTAAATATTAGTACTTAATATACTGTGCTAATGTTTAAATATATTGCATTTTTAATGAAATTTTCTTTCTGGATGTATTTTTACTTAAAATGACAGAAGTAATAATTCTATTGTTTTATCAAATATGTAATTTTTATAACAATTGAAATATATTTAAATGAAAATATTTGAAAACATTACAACAGTTATGGTATTTCTATAACTGTTATCGTGAACTTATGTAGTGCTAAAATAAGTTAAGTTAAACAATGATAAAATAGCGTATAGTGTTATATGTTATCTTTTGATTAAAAATAAGAAAGAAATAACTTTTTGTAATGTTTGAAAAATATCAAAAAGTTCCTTATTTTTCCTATTTTTATATCTTATTTATATCTTTAAGTTATATTTTTTAACGCTATTTTAGAATTGTATAAATTCACGATGATGTTACAGCAGTTATGAAAATATTATAAATGCTGTAACGTTATCATGAATTTAATGCAATGCTAAACAAGTTTTTAATGTGCATACATAGAAATTTGATATATAGACATGATTGATTGCAATATTTGCATTATTGGCTTTTCGGATTCTATAAATCAATAATAATATTCTGTAGTTGTTATTTCAATCAAATATGTTGAAGAATCCAAAAGAAAAAAAGGTAACTAAAGATAAAAAAAAAAAAGAAACAATGAAAATGTTCTTCGGATAGATTAATAATTTAAGGTTGTTTTCTAAATAAATAAGGAAAGGGTATTTTCGGATAGTAAGCAAATATAATATTAAATATAGCAATGCAAAAATATTATATAACAGATAGCATGACGAATCTAAGCATTAATAAACTTAATATTGTAGTTGGGAGATTTTTAAAACAGGCTACCAGCATCCTAAAAACTGAAATTTTTAAACAGTATTTTAAAAAAGTTAAGTTTTTGAGATGCTTATGTTAATAGATTCTGCTTTCCTGATACGCCAATATATTGTAGTTTTTTTTAATAAGAAATAATAAAATAATTCAAAATGTTCAATAAAATTTCAAGTAATACAGTAAACGATTATATTTTATTCTAATATCTGTTTTTCAGTATGACTGGCAAATGCAATAATTAAAATATTTGCTCATTATTATATTATAGGCTATTAATAATAATAATTATTATTATTATTGTTATTTTTATTGTATTTACTATAAATTTCAATCTTTTTACCTGTCAGCTAGTTGACCTTGTGATAAAGCAGTAGATTATCACTTTGAAGGATTCGGGTTCAATTCCCAGTTCTGCATCTCTATTTGTTATTAAAGGGGTTAATTTTTTCAGGAGGGCGTCTGGATCCTTCTTAAAAAAAGAGAGATCCAGACGTCCCGGCTCCCTCCTAAAAAACTGATCCTATCTTTCAATCTTCGGCTTGATCTTATCATGAGTGATGAGCTCTAAAAGTGCCAGCTGTCTGACACAATATTCCACCATATTCCATGTGCGATATGGTGACTTAAAATAAAATTTAATTTAAATTTTATGCCACTATCAGCTGAATTTTAATTAAATATTATTATTATTATTATATGTAAATTTATAAGCTTTTCTATATTAATTGTTAATTAGATAATTCCTAATTACCTAAAAATATCTTAATTTATTCATTTATTAAATTAAAAATCGAGAGTTATCTAGTTTAAAAAAAAAAAAATAAGTTTTTATACATGTTTGTATTTGCATCATTGTTTTTATCTTTTACGGACTTTCTTTTTATTTGGTTTGAATATTTTATTTTTCATTAGAGATTATTTTAAGAAAATATTTCTATAATTTTTCTCTTATGGTCTTTTATTTATCACCAAGAACATCCTTGCAAATAATTAACATTGTTTTTGAAAAATCACTATATATAGATATTGATAAGGGAGCTATTAGACATTCTACAATACTCTTATATTCAATAACATTTTTATTGTATGTTAATTTTTTCACTTTTATACTTTACATAAGATCTTATATTTTTATAATATATTATAAACATTGCAATGATTAACCAGTTTTATCACTACAAATAATTATTCCGAACACGTTTAACAAAATCGGATGGTTAGCACGTAGAGATATAGGAATGTAGAAAATATTCGTGCGAACAGTTTTTTTATACTATATTCTATTGTTGTAATTTAGCAGATTGTTAACAAGTTTTACCCAACTTTTAATTTTTATGTATTTATTTCATAATATAATTTTTACATTAAAAAATTTTACTAATTATATATTGAAATTATTAGATAATATTATTATTCCACTCAAAATTAATGAGGTATCATCTCGTTTTTACATGCTCTTATCCGTGAAAAAGAACTAAATAATTGAGGATTGCTAAATCATATAACTTCTCAAATTTTCAGATATCCAATTCCTGATATATAGTTTTCCATTCAACATTTTTTATATGCCATTCTGGATCAATTTCCGAACTGTTCCATCACGGATGTGAGCGGTTCGGAAAGTGATCCAGCATGACTTTTCATTCAGTAAATTTTGATCGAAACTAGCGTAATGAAAATGCATTTAAGAAAAATTTGTAAACAAATCTTTAATTATCTATTTTTTCCTTAGTGATTCGTTTAAAGAATAATGTATATTGTTTGCCTGTATGAATATATCAAGAAGTGTTTAACATATTTTAAACTCCCAAAGAAATAAATTATTAAGAAACAATACGTTTAAAACTAAAATAATTTTGTTTTTCTTTTTTTTTTAACGGAAGTGATATTAACATCTATTGTTAGATATTATTTTCGTGATCAAATTATAGGGTATTTTACTATGATCTCTTCGAACATAAATATACAGTACTACATTAAAATTACAGAGAAAGAAAAAGAAAAGGAAAACAATGTGGTATTTATTTTACGATTAAATTCAAATAATAAATTATAATTAAACAAAGTATGATGTTAACAATAATGAACTTAATTATAATAAAAATTAAATAAAGAAAACATTTTAAATAAACTAATAAAGATACTTTAATAATAAACAATTGCTTTCAAGGCAATGTAAACTTATATATTGTCCATTATCAAGATAACTAAACAGAATAGAATGAACGAATAAAATTTACACATGATGGAATTAATTATCGCAGAATATCTGGTATTTATGCACATATTTTTATAAAAAATAAATGTCATGCATAAATAATGAATTATAAGATAAAATTTTATACATATATTTATATATTATTTAATTATTAGCACCGTATCAACACTTTTGACTAAATATTTAATTTAAATATACTGTATTTATTGATATATAACAAAAGTATTCTAACAAATTTAAGGAAACGAAAGACCTAGCATATTTTTTTCATGTAGATCTATCTTTTGGTAATATTTAATTAAAAAAATATAATAATGAAATAAATAATTTTTATTTCATTATTATATTTTAACCTGTAGCCTATATAAATTAGCAGTTATGCATTTATCAATACTATAAGTGAAAGCGTCATGCATTCTATGCTAGTGAATACATGAAAAAAAATCACTTCTTTCTTTTATGAGATTGACAAAATTTAATTGTCAACTTAATTTAATCAGTAATATTGTATACTTTTTCAATAATATGAGATTTCTAAATACAAAAGTTCACTGTGTTTTGATTATATTATTAATTTTCGAATTGAAGTAAATACAAATCTTCACATATTTTTTCGTAAGATTATTGAAAAATAATAAAAAATATCAGAGCAATATATAAATAAAATGATAAAACATTTAATACATCTTTTGAATATCTCTGATATTCAAAATATATATTAAATGTTTATGTGTATTATGTGTATTAAATGTTTTTAATACACATAATGTGTATTAAATTTTTATTATGTGTATTAAATGTGTATTCAAAATATGTATTAAATTTCTTTGGGTTTTAATGTAAACAAACCCAAAGAAAACATTAATGTTTACATTAAAACCCAAAGAAATTTTTTGTTTATTATCATTAGTTTTCTCTTAGTTATACACAAAAAGTTTGCATAATTTCGTTTTTATAGGATAAAATGTAAAATAGAAATCTAATATATTCGATTAAACTTTTACTATTTAAAATCATTCTTTAAAATGACAATTATATTATTTCGTACAAGATTAAATAAAACATCAGCAATCTTTTGACACTAGAAGGCCAAGAGACATTTCGCCCTTGTTGACAATAGATTATTTTAATTCTAGAATTTTATATAGCAGAAATAATGAATTTATAATGATTTAATTCCGAAAATATATTTAATGTTTCCTGTAGCAATGTTTCGTTTTTACACAATGTATCAACGAATCTAACTATTGTGCAGTATAAAATGAAAAATAATATATTTTCTAATATATGTAATTGATTCGTATAACAAAATGAGACAATATGATATTCTTTGAGTTGATAAGAATCGTTCTACATCGATTGTTCTGAAGAATGATTTCGAGAATATCACTGGAATAAATTATTTATGGCATTTGATCTGAGCAAGCTGATAAATGTAATGCTTATATTGCACTAAAAATATAATAAGATCCAATATAAAATTACTTTTTATATAAGACCCTTAAAATAATCTAATTAAATTATTTTTTATTATTTAACTATTTTATATAATAATAATATTTTCAATGAATAATAATGATGATGCAAATATAAATTTTAATGTTTGTTAAGCGAAATATTATTTCGAATTTCTCGGAAATCGAATAAGCTTATGAAAGTTAATTATAAATCTTTAATTAAGATTTCTATCAAGAATTTTAATTCAATAATCCTGTTAAATATGTTGCTTCATCAAATTTTTCGAACTAATTAATATTTTATCGCTAATAAAGTTCGAAAATTTATTTGGTTAAACTTCTTAGGTCAATAATACAATTATGTTTAAATGTCACTTATCATAATTCTATAACAAAATATACGCTGTCGAGTGCGACAATTTCTATGCGATATATATGCTAATAAAAATTGTTTAAGAGAAATTAGATCTTTATACAAAAAAAAAAGAAAAGAAAAAAGAAAGGAAATAGGAAAAGAAAGAAAAGCAGAAAAGAATAGGCTATTATAGATGAATCTCATAGTAGTTTTTATATTATTAAATCACAGCAAAAAAAAAACTACCGTATTTTAAATTATTGGCATAAAGTTTGTAATTACGTATTGAAGACATCATAACATTAATTTTAATTTTATTTAGGATCCAAAACATTTAAATTTTATTTTATTGCTATGATTTTAAAAGCTAGAACTACTGTGTGAATGTAGGAATGTATGATTCATATATGAGTCGCTCAGAAGCCAATGCGGTTAAGTCCAGAAAATAACAATTGAGAAAATTAATGTTTTTTAATACATTAATATTATGCAACATATTCAGAAGCTATAAAAAAAAAAGCTGTTTGAACTTGAAAAAACGAAGCAACAAGTAAATCCTTTAATAACTAAAAAAGAATATTATTTATTCCATTAAAATTTACAAAAATCAGAAAATATCAAAAAATGGACTTAACCGCATTAGCTTCTGAGCGACTCATATAATAGCCTATTATTTTTTTAGTTTTCGTTTTTTTCTTTTTATAAAGATTCAGTTTCTCTTAAAACAATATTTCTAATCCCATATAAGTCATACAATGATAAATTTTCGAATTCGACAACATTGTTTTAATTTGTGAAATTAAAACAATGTTGGTTCCTTGGAAATATTTCATATAATATGGAACATTTCCAAGGAAATCAACATTGTTACAACTTACAAGTTTATTTATTTAATTTTTCTGTACTGTTTATTATAATCAATATTATAATAATTAAAAGAAAGAAACTGGAAATAGGAAATATTTTAGATTAAATAATTCATAGATTTGAAATTTTGATTTAGAATACGATCCGATTTAATTCCAATTGGCAAAAGCATTGAATAAACTGTTTGATACCACTTAATTATTAAAAAATAAGTTCAATAATTTAAAATAAATTTAAAAAATGATATACTATATATTTGAAAATAAAATTATGCGTATTAATTTCTTCACGAAAGAGTAATAACAATTTTATAAAAATTATTTCTGTTTGAATCGGAAGTAGCCTATACAAAATTGGAAGTATTCATATAATATAGGCCTATATTTTGTTCAATAACTATATGTAACTTGAATGCTAAAACAACCTGCATATTATTATATTATTAGAATCCAAAAAGAATTATTGATTCTTATAATAAATTTAAAGGAGTTTTTAAAGTTAATTACTAGTCCGTAATTTGAAATTCTGCAAAACTTTAAATAATAATATATAAAATACTGTAAGAAATGTATTGCAGATATTATGTATTATAGAAAAATAAAGAAATTTTTATAATTAAATTTGACGTGTAATTTAGATTATAAAAATAAATTATTTGATCGAAAATATCTAAAGCTATCTTCTATAAAAATATGGCTACTGATTGAAAATCGCTAAGTTAAAAATTGAATACGATTTCACATCTGAATAATAATTGAAAAAAAACTATATACATTATGATTGATATATTAAGAAACGTCTTTCAGGAGTAATTCATAAGATAACTGAGATTTCGAAATATATTTCTTGGCGGCCGGATGGCCGAGTGGTAACGCGGTCGGCGTGTCACGCAGGAGTATCCGGATTGATGTCTCGGATCTGGTAACTCCTGAAAAGTTTTTTCGGGGTGCTGGGCCCTGCCTGGCGATCCCTCTTCTTCATCATTCGGTTTCCCACAGGTGTAGGTATAGCCTGTGCTTGGAACTGGCTCCGCCTCTTAATAATCTCCCTGATTCGAAAGGGGTGTAAAATATGCAAAAAAAAAAAAAATACTGTGTATATATATATATTTCTTTATCGTGCAAAAATCAAATACCCATATGAGTACTATATTTCAAAACCTAAACTGAGATAAAGTTTTATCAATAACAATTTAGCACGAAATCAAATCATGCTATCATAAACTGCAGTTATCCATTTATATTTATATTAATAACACAATTATTCCTAAATTTAGTTTATTTTTCCTGATTTTTTCAGTACTGAGGGAAAAAATAGAGAATATTAGAATGATCTTCCATGATTCTATCATAATTTTCAGTATATTTAGTAGAAAATTTTTCTTCTTTCTTTAAAAAGTATAGTACTGGATTTTAGATTAAAATCGTAATAAAGTGATGACATATAGTGCGGCGATTTTACAATTCTATTTTTTCGTCATATTTTGAGTCTGTTCGCTGTCTGCCCAAAAGTACTTTTAAACCAAAGCGAGTATATATTAAGCGTTCCAACTCAAATGGAAATACGAGTAGCGCCGACTTTAGCGCCTACTAGCGGATGGTGGTAGAATTATAGGTTTGCTTTGTTTTTAGAACTACCAAATTTTAATTTATAATAATTGCACGAAACCTTTTAATTTTGCCAGTTAATAATCATTTTTAAAGCATAAAGCATCTTAATTCATCACGAATAATAGATTTCAATAAAGATTTGTGAAAGTGGCAAGTATTTGTCTTCAGTTAAAAATTAGGCCTAACACTGTAATGGCTTTATTAAATGTTTATAATGATATACTTGGTATAATAGTAGTATACTTATAATGAAATTTATTATTATTTTTGGTATATATTATTTTTATTAATATATCAGCCATACGTTCATTTAAAGTTATTAAATATAAAATCTTTAAAGCTTATTGTTTGTTGATTTGTAATAAAATCTTAAACATTTTAACCATTACTAGTAATAGATTTCCTAAACAAAAAGGGTGTTTTTTTTTTTCTACTAACATTAGTAAATAGAATTGGAAGGATATTCAGATTTATACAATCAATATTTTTTAAATTAGATTACTGTATTTACTGGTACTTCTTTTATCAATAAT
>WUQG02020883.1:0-31396 GCA_011317285.2 Androctonus mauritanicus | reverse complement strand
CAACTAATTCCTACTGTGGTTGGATACAGCACAGCTAAACCAATGAAAGCAAACTGAGCTATCGCCATGTCATATTGAGCGACGTAAACTATATTTTTCTTTGAAATAGGGCAGATAGTTTGTTCTTTTGAATCATTTAATCTATCTGCAACCCTTTATGCATCTTTCTTACTGTGATGATAGATTTATGAGCTGGATCATCAGGATTCCACACATCTCCTTCGTACCATCTTCTGATGTGCAACATTGTACTGAGGTAACGTTGAAACAAGCACATTAAGTTAGCAGATTTCCCAGTGGCTAATAGAGGTGGTAGCATTGAAGGTAAGTGAATTGTCAACATGAGTCCAGACAGGTGTATGAAGAAAATGCTGCCAAAGATACGTAACAAAAAATGTATAAGAATGATTCGTACATAAATGAATTACCATATTTGTTGGCTTATAAGATGCACTTTTTTCTTATATTTAAAAAAAATCACCTTGTGTCATAAGTCAAAAATGGCTATACAGAACATGTAAAAAACAGAGAAGTTGGAAAGTGACAAATTATGATTAGATAGATAGTTTATATTTGCTATAATTGATATTACAACAAATAGTCTATTGCATTTACTCGATAATTACCAAGCTGCTGTTGGAGTAATAATTAAACTCCAACTATATATTTAAGCTTTAATCAATGATGATTGTGTCAATAATGAATCTGATATTTAATAATAATAATAATAATAATAAGAGTAATATTCATATACTTTATTGGCTTTTAGGTTTTATTTTTATTGAATTTTAAAATTTCCATAACAATTATTATTTTTTCCTTAAATTTACTTTTCTAAAACTAGGGTGCATCTTCCATGCCAAAGATCTTATAAGCTGACAAATATAGTGTATATATATTAATATAAATTAATTATTAGAGATACTTATTAATTTGACTTTTTATTAATATCAATACAGTAAATTCCTGACTTGTGTAGTTTCAGAGATACTTGATTCATGTCTTTTTTTGCTGAATTTCCATAAAATACAAATGAAAAAATTCATTAAAAAGTTACATTTTTGTAGCTTAGACTGTTTAACTATGCTTAAAGTATGCTCATAAATGTCTCATTCATATTTATCAAATTTAAGCATTGTTAGACTTAGATGGTTTTTTTCTTCTATAGAGAAATTTATTGGATGATTTAAATCACTTATTAATCAGGTATCTACTGTAGTTATATAATTTCAGAATTTCACTATTTTTCTTTAATTGTTGTTCAAATTTATTTTTCTTAAATTTTATAGTCTAATTTTAAAATTTAAGCAAAATAGGCTTGAATAACATCTAAGATTTTTAATATTTCAATTAAAAATGATTATTATATATAATTTCCACTTATAGGATAAACGTATATAAAATGATAAGCACTAAGTTTCGAGTGGAAAAATAATTTATTAGCTTTTTGGAATACTTTTGACTTAAAAGCAAATCATCTTCAACATCAAATTTTGGTGTTGAAGATGATTTGCTTTTAAGTCGAAAGTATTCCAAAAACGCTAATAAATTATTTTTCCAATCGAAACTTAGTGATTATCATTTTATATATGTTTAATAATGAATATGCATGTCTATTAGTGCCTCAGTGATGAGCAAAATAACTGATCATAAAATCAAGGATTAATTTAATATTAATCTGTTTCTACAATTGACAAAGTCACTTTTTATTTTAAGTATATTTTTTGCTGCTTTAATTCATTTTGATAGCATTTGTTTGATTTAAAAAGTTAATATATAAAAGTTTACTAATAAAATCCAATATTATTTACTATATTGTTTATTTTTCTTTTCCTCTATATTATTTATAGTTACATAAAGTCAAAAAGATTAAATAATAATTAACATAAAATATAAAATGTTTTTAGAGCATCCTATATTATTCAAATAATTTCATGAATAATTTATTTTTATAATTAGCCAAAATAATTTCATCATTCATCATAAATGGCAGTCACTATATACTAATTACTAGAATTATAAAAATAAAAAAAAATTTTAATGAGTAGAAAGTATATTTGAGTTTATAATACTCTGGAATATTTAAAATGTAAAAAATATACTTAAAATGAAAAATAACTTTGCCTGAAAAAGCATTTTCAGCAACCTATAATTATAGAATGAAATTATCTATAGTTGGAAACTTTCATTCTTTTAATTCAGTGATTTGAAACTTTTATACTATAATTTATGAACTGTTGTGTTTTTATGTATATAAATATGTATATAAAAATGTCAGAAACAATGGTGTTATGCTTTTTGATAGTAAAATAGATTATATTCAAGCTTACAAGGAATCCACAAGCACTTTAAGCAGGAAAAGTTGTAAATTTATTATTAGATATTTAATAAATTGTGTAATTTTTCCTGCTTAAAGTGCTTGTGGATTCCTTATATTTCTTAAAGGCAACAGAACTTGATAGTTTATAATTATAATTAATATTCATGCTTATCTAGAGGTAAGGATAGTAAGCACTTTCATGAATTCAAAAGTACTAGAATGAAAAGTTTGGAAACCATTACTATAGCATAGTATGTTGTATATGAAACAGGAACTTTTCTTCAGTTTTCTCAGAAGTGATTGTGAATTCAGTTGGAAATACATAATATCAGATCATCCCAAAAGAAATGTCATTTATAACATAACGTTTGAAAGGATATAAAAGATATACAGGGTGTTTCAAAAAGAATCATCTGATTTCAAAAGGATATAAATTTTTTATTTATCAAACCAGGAACTTGGAAATGTTTTTAAAATACACAGCTAAATATATATTTTTTATATAAAATGTTCATAAGTACTCAATGTGTCCCTCTTCAGATACTCGGCATATTCCATATGGTAAGACAATTTGTCCATACAAATGTAAGTAGATCTGGAGTCACTGTTGCCACTGCTGCTTTAATCCGATTTCGCAGTTCATCCACAGAGCTCCATCTTGTTGAAAAATTAAGTCATTGGAATCAAGCTGTAACTGTGGGAAAAGCCAGTTCTCTAGCATTTCCAAGTATGACATTCCTGTGATAGTGTTAGTCAAAAAGAAGTACAGGCCATATACTTTTTTTAAAGAAACTGAGCACTTATGAACATTTTATGTAAAAAAATTCATGTTTAGCTGTGTATTTTAAAAGCAATTCCAAGTTCCTGGTTCAATAAATGAAAAATTTATACCCTTTTGAAATCAATGAATCTTTTTTAGAAACACCCTGGATTTGATTAAATTAGAAAATAATTTATATCCTTCATTTGAATCAATAACACACTTCCAACATTATGAAAGATTTAAAAATTTATGTTTAAATAAACTGAGACATTTGAACAAGTACAGTACAAAAAATGACATTACTTTTGGGATGACCTGATATTTGGCAAAGTGAAAAAATATTGCATTTTCTATTTAGAAGCATAATTAGTAATTTAACATCATTAAATTTTGTATTATATTTTCTGTAAATAATAAAGAAATTTGATAAATTATTAATCTTCCATTAATAACTGTATAACAAAATTATATGATGCATTATAATCATTCTTGTTTTCCAGTAATTATAATTGAAAACTTGAAAATGAATTCTTTTAAAATCTTCATCTATAGATTATTAACATTTTATATTAAATATTTTATTCTTGGAACATCAATTGAATGCATTACAAATAGGGCTACAAATATAACAATAATTTGGATTAAGCAGTTATATTCATTTAATATATAGAGAGCTATTTTATATTTAAGAAAACAAGGATCTAAAGGCTACAATTTTTAAGGACTCATTTTCAAGCTTTCAAAATCTTGCCATGTTATAATTTTTTAAAAATAAAGTTTGAATTAATCTTCAGTTTTTCATTAAATGAAATGGAAAAATTTATTCATTCTGATATAACAAAGCCACTATGTTTTCGATAAAATAACTGACATATGCAGAAAGATAATTGCAGTACAATATATAAATGTTAGAGGCAAAATGCAATATACCAAGCAAGTTAGAAGTAGTAGTAGTAGTAGTAGTAGTAGTAGATCAGTAAATGGTTTAGTAATACAAGATGTTTTTTTGTGATATATTATAATTTTCAAATCAAAAATTTTCACACCAAATTATAGTATAAATATACCAACACATGCTTTTGCTTTAAACGGAATTCAACTTTGGAAAAAGATATCTACTCTGAGCACTAATAAGCAGTCCAAGTATCAATAAATGTTTTTATATTGTTTTGATACTTGGACTGCTTATTAGTGCTCGGAGTAGATATCTTTTTCCAAAATTATAGTATAAACTTATGATGAAACTGCAACTTATAAGTTATAACAGATTAAATGATCAAAAATAACAGATGGAATTCGTATAATGAAGAAAGATTTAAATCAGATCTGAGCAAACTATTGCAAGTTTTTGAAGCAATTGCACTCATTAAAATTACAGGCAAAAGCATTATACTGTTATAATGATTTTTGCCTGTAGTTTTTTAACTGATTCTCAAACAAATTTTGCAAGTATTTTAAATTTATATAGAGTATTAGCCAAATATGATTTATTTGCTATATATAAACTTTATACAATAAAAAAACATATTAATTTTATTTGAATTCCAATATTTTCTTTATTTTGATAAAGTAATAACTATAGCTATTTTGCAACTATAACAAATAACACATCATTATGACAAATGCAATTGTTCCTGAACCAGATGCATGAATAGACAAATCTTTCCTGTTTAATTATCAATATTGATGCAGTAACTGATAGAATTTAAATTTTTCTCAAAGCAATAACAGTATGCAAAAAATATTAGAAAAGTTACCTGAAGAACTTGTTTTGATAACTATCTCAATTTAATTAAATATCTTCTGGAGATATCATACAGGAATTTACTTCAAGGTACAACTACATTTCTGTCAAGTTAGAGAATACAGTAGCATGCAACAGTGACCAGCTGCTACTGTTCTATTTACTTTAGATTATTATAATATTCTGGTTTGCATTATTTTCAATATTATGTAATTTGAACGAGTTAAAAACAAAAACTAGTTTTAAATGCATTACTATTTTTTTGAGAAGTTCCTGATGATTTTAAACTATTTTCGATTGTAAATTCTTGAAATGTTATCAATAACAAATCTACTTGCAATAATTATGTTTAAGCTATTAATCGTAAACATTTATTTTTTTATACTTTTATATGAATTTATCACTTGAAGCTTAATGTTAATGAGTATAATACCTATGCCAGATAAATAAATAGAAAAATTGAAATAAATATAGTACTGTACTGTAAATTCAAGATTTATAAGTTTTTTGTATATAAAATAACAAAAAAAATCTGTGTTCAATATTTTCAAATGAAGTTTTTATATCACCATAAAATAATAGAAAAATAAGGTTTAAAAATTTAAGTAATTAAGAAAAAACTTTTTCCAATAACAAAAGCTCTAAAAATTTAAATCTTTTAATAGATTGTATTTGACTGAACTTTGATTTGTATAATTTGGAGAAAAAATAATAATTATATTTAGATCATATTTTGTTTGAAGAATCAAAACTTCTTATAAACAGCATTCAAATTTTACTTTTCTTTTGAAATGGCAATTAATAAACGTCTGTGATAGATTATTTTTATCCAAATTAAATAATTTTCCTACTTTATTATTATTTTTATCAAATTAAAGATAAAAATATTAAAAACTGTCATTAAGCTATTTTTAAATACATTTTTCAGATTATTATAATTGTACAAATAAAATTTAAAATATAATTTATTTAAATTTTATAATTTAAATATAATAAATATTTATTCATCAGTGTACTGCATTTATTATATAAAAATAAAATCATTTGAAACAAATAGAAAGTTATGTAAAAACTTATATATAAGCAGCATTAATTTAAAAAGGACTTTACCTAAAGAAATATTTTTTAAATATATCTCTTGCTCTATAGAATCTCTCTCTGTCCAGCCAAGGTGGTGGCTGATCTGGAGGATTTTTGCTATCACCAAATATAAATGCTCCTTTTTTCAATAATTTAAGTTGAGATTGATGAGTAGGTTCTGGTTCCTTCATGATGAAAAATTAAATCTACAGATCTTTATCAACCATTCATATTGAAAGCTAAAAAAGAAAAAACAAATACTTTATATAATGTTTTAACATATAAATAATAATAAAATAATCTTTCATATTTTATAAAATTTACAAGTCAAGGCATTTTAAAGAGGGATGTCAAATTGATGTTTTCAATGTATTTGATTATGGTTTTTAGATTTAAAATATTTTTGATAAAATGTTTTTTAAATGAAGTGAAAAAATCTTTTAAAAATATCGTATGCAAAACTATTAAAATATATATAGTCCTACTTCTATATCGTCCTACACTATTCCCTACTTTTATATATTTTAGAAGGTGTAGAATGGAAAAATATTTATTCCATCCTATACTTTCTAAAACACTTCCATCCTGTTGATGATCCCGAATATTAAACGAAACTATTGTATATTAAAAATAAAAATTAAAAAAATATTTGATTACATATTAAAAACTTCAAAATAAATACGATTAAAGGAGGAAAAAAAATTAAATATTTATATTATCTACAAATGTTTTCATTTATACCTATACATTATTTTTGTTTATCCCCTATGTAAGTATAGTATTCATAAATTTATTCCGCCCATCTGTAGTTCCTGCTGACAGAACAGAACTATACAAAGGTATGTTTTGTTAGTAGACCTATATTCAAATTAATTTTGTTTGGCAGCTTTATGTTTACGAGCAATGATGAGTGAAATTTTATCAATTCATATTAATTTTAATTAATATGAATATTTTTTTTTTCCTTTATCGGTAATTCAATGAAATTTAAATAAGATTAGTAGTTAGAGAAGTAACTAGATATAAACAAAAGTAATTGCATTCCTCTATTATTAACTGAACAGGAAATAATTGAATATATCGAATCTCTTCTCTTTTCCCGACTTTCTGCACCACGTGCGTATTAACCATGTGACCACCAAACCGCCGCCAAATGGAACAGGCGGAAGTGACCTAGGTAACCAAACATAAGGTCAATGGCACAGTCATTCAGGAAATATGAATGAAACCGTTGTAGGAGACAGGGAAAAATAAGTAACGTAGCGTGTTCGTGATAAATTCGCCCGTCTCGACCAAAATCTTATCCGTTTTCATAATCCTAACGGTTACGTAACAATATCGAAAGGACGACGACACGTAACGATCAAAAGTCGTCTGCTTTTTTTTTTAAACCGCTTTTAACTATTAAAATTTCAAGGTCTTATCGGATCTAATTAGAAACTAAGTTACTGAGGTTAAGAAATAAAAATAAAAAAACGAAAAAAGCTCACCGAAAAATAGGAACAGGAATTAGGTAAGTGGTTGAATAAGTTTGCATCCGGTTTAGACATCCGAGTGCGACCTACAACTTTGATCGTCTGCTAGGGTCGCGACGTTTTCGTCACGTGACGGACATTTTTTTTAAACAATATCATTTACTGATTGAAAAAAAAATTCATTTCTGAAATTATGTCAATCTGAAAAAATAAATAAAATTTGAATTAATACATTATTACAATCATTTAAAGTTCTCTAAATTAATTATGTAATATCTATATATTATAGGTTTAATTTAAATGTGACATTTTTTTTTTTACTCCTAGCGGTCGGAATGGTAATTGAAAAAATTATGAAATGTTAAATTGAGATATTGATTAAAATTAAAATATGTATATTATAAAAATGACGAAAATTTTTCTTCGAGATTTCGAGATTACTTGTTGTTTTATGCCGAATTTCGATCGGTAGTTAATTAACCAAAAAGGATGGAAATAGATTGATGATAATACGGTATGTATAAATATATATATGTAGTATACATAAAAAGATAGAAATAACTTCATGGATCACTGAACTCAACCTGCTTTTATATTGACGTTTGATAAAATGGGTCTTTGAGATCTTCGATATTCGTTCAATGACGCTTTTAAAACGCGAAATTTGTTTTATAAAAATTATTAAAAAAATAATGTAAAATAAAAAAAAATTAATTTACTTAGCAATTAATATGTACAAAAAAAATAAAATAAAATAAAATAAAATATCATGAAGTGACGATATTAATATTTTAAAATTTGTAATTATTTGTACTGTATTGTATAAAAAAAATTACGAAACTTATAATAAAGAAAAAAACACTCACCTGTTTTTTTTTTTAAATTGTTGCGAATTTTCACAGATGGCACTGCGACAGAATGATAACTTTTTAAATTATCAAAGGATTACTGCTTTTAAAATTTTGCGGAGTGTCTTTAAATATATCGCTTGTTAGCTGTTATTCCAATAATAATAAAACGAGTTTCAACTCAGTGAGTAATGCCGATGCAACTGGCAATTTCAACTGTCACGTTTAAATGCCGTTACCCCCAGTGGCCCAGTTTTACCTAAATGGAGGATTCTGACTGGTCGCTTGGTAAAGGCGCCATCTGACAGAATGAAATTGCAATTTTTAATTTTTTGACAAGTTTTTGACGTAATTAATTTCCGACAATTTATTTTCGCTTAAACCATCATTTTAGATTTATATCTTCTAATTATATTTATATTTTTATAATAACCCAATAACAATAATAATAATAATAATAGTTGATAAAGAAATTAATGTGCATATGTATATATGTATATTATATATTTAATGACTCGAAAATTTATTATTAAAAAATTAATACAAAGAGTTTCATGAATAAGGAAACGAAAATTGGTACCTCTTGAGGCCCCTACTGTTTTATGTCAGGATAAAAACCTTTCGAGAGTCACTAGTTAATATTTAAATTATTTATTTTATGTCGGCGTATTTTGTACATTAAAAAAAAAAAAAAAAAAAAAAAACAGGAGATTCCAAGCAGAAATTGGTATTGAGAAAACTAAATATGTTCTTAAATAGATTTAAAATAAATTTATATGAGATTACCGATATAAAAAAGATTTTTAAGTAAAAAAATTTTATTTAGGGGAAAAAAATATTTTTAGACTTTCTGAAGAAAATTTTCTGGCAGCACGGTGTTCTCTAAAAAAATTTTTTTCATAACTGCACTGTTGCCAGAAATATAAAATTAATTTAAATACAGTATTATTTATTTAATTAAATTTATCAAAAAAGGAATAAATTTTATATTATTTGCAATATTATTGGGAAAGATATATATTTAATAATACAATTATCGAATAATTATTTTTTTAGTCATTTTATTAATTAACATATTTTTTAATGTATATATTTTTAGTAACTTATAAACAGGAACAGTTTCGATAAAATAAACCTGAAAGTGTATAATTTGCATGTTACATTTAATACCGTTAAAGAAAACTTTACACTGAAATTTCCTTCATTCTGTTATCTAAAATCGCATATATTCAAAACCGATTCAATTCTGTTTCGACTTGTATCAGAATAAAAAAAAAAAAAAAAAAATGTATCATCAACCAGACGAGAGAAACTAGTCCTCTTTTAAATTTCCCTTGTTTTGTCGATGTCCTGATTCTTGCTAAGGTAAATGACCAAACCGTCAGACAAACGTACTTTCACATTAATATTAATTATCGGATTATTTTTTTTTCTTAATAAAATCATAAAATCGCCTTAGAATCTAACACGATTTATTTGTTTTTACTCTTGCCCAGTTTTATTATGTACAGTATATTAGGCGAACTTCGTACCAGTTTCGGAACGGATCACCGAACATTTACGAGGCGGAAAGATATTTTTGGTTTAAACTTGAAAATATATTACCTTGGACGAAATAAATGTCGCATTTGCTGGGTATAGGTAAAAACATGTTAGTGTGCGGGGTCATAACTTGCTTACAATGCTACCGTTGAAGAACAATGTCAATTGTGAGAACTAGGACAAAATATATTGCTAAAGTTTTCCTTTCATTGGTCGCGTCTTATCTAGTTAGTCGTGTAACATCCATTTTTTAACCTTTGGGGCAAATTTCTGTTCCCTTTCTTACACTCTTTATATATATTTTCTCGGGTATTTAGGAAGAGTTTGTAAGATGTTAAATAGAACGAAATTACGTCTTAATTTTATGTATGGCCTAATTTTTATGAGGATTACATAGATGTTAAATATTTAGAACTTAATTTGCGTCTAATTTATTTTTAAAACCGTATTTACGATGTAAAATTATTAAGAGCAAAGAATAAAAAAAAAAAACTTCCTACAGCTTTTGTTTTGCTCCTGACCTAATTTTAAACAGATAGAAGTTAATCAACCTCTTTCTGTACATTCACACCCCCCATTTTTACTTTCTGTGATAATAATGTGATAATACTCGTTTTTTTTTTTTTTCTTTTTTCCCGTTCAATTATTAAGTTTACAAATCTCTACATCTAATCTGGCGATATCTTGAAAGACAAAAATATCGCGCCGCCGCTGAGATATTTATTAAGGAACAATTTTCGAATTTAAACGTGCATTTTGTCAGTGCACATTATCAATTTTCTATCCTACTTGTGTCAAAATGTTTGATGATTTTGTGATATTTAGAGCATATAACAGATTAGAGTCCAAGTATATAACCAGTGCAGAAAAATTATACTATATGAAAGTTTAGTGACCCATCTTTAAATATCACGTGTGAACCTACTTTCCCCTAGAATATCTTGTAGAAATGAGAACGAAAACCTTTCATCAGGTCAAAAACAGCATACAAACTATTTAAGAATGTTTACCAGCTTAGAGTTGTTTATAAATATGAAATTAGACATTGGGTTCATTTATGTTAACTATATTTTTTTGATATACGAAACGATCGTTTTTTTAACGTTGTAAGCGTTAACTGTATTCAGAAACCCTGTTCTAGCATCAATGATATACATGCCCAGTGAATGAATACATAATTTTTACAGGACAGAAATTAAATTCAAACTCTGCTTAATGGACTGTGTCCGATAATGATCGTTTATTTCCTGATTGATTATATAGAAGGAAAAAAATACAATAAATATTTTTCTTTACCAGATACGCTTTATTTAGACTACGAAGAGAAAATTTTATTTAGCATTTTCTTAGATTGTCTCAGATCGTTCACTCGTTCACTAGGTCAAATAGCCTATTTATTTTATATATAAATATATATTTTCCTCTAAGTTATTGTAAAAGACTTTGAGAACGCATAAACAATATTATTCTCACGTATAATTGTTATTTATTATAACAACAAAAATCACCTTTCGTAGTTTCGTGTACGGTTCTAATTTCCTTTCACATTCTAACGTAATAATATTTTTATTATGACGTATATACAGCGTATATATTAAAATTTAAATACAGGTACTTCATAATGTCTAATGATATTGCTATTAAACATGCATCTCTGATTACGGTGCTTTGTAACCATTAGTTTTGTTAGCGTTGATCATTAGTGTAGAAGTATCAATATTAATGATTAATATAAGTTAATTCAGAGATCTGGAGATTTTTACTAAAGGGGTGTTTTATATTCTCCCCAAAATAAAACTGTTTTGTATTTTTTATCCTGAACATAAAAGAGGAAAGGACGATCAGCACAGAAAGTTGACATCAGTGAACGGCTTCCTATAACGACTGAACTAGATGCTGTTCCTTCGGTTGTTTCTTCGTCTGCTGCAATCTGTGCTGACTGAAAGATTTTCTTAACGTAGAAATCTTCGTTGGAAGCTATTCCTTTCATGTTGGAGGTTTCAGAGTTAAACAAATCTTTAATTCCTAGCGATTGAATTTCTTCTTTTAGTAACATGTTAGAACGAATCTGCGAATGAATTTAAGCATGTTATATTTTTATACTTAAAAAATATTTATAAAAATAAATATATAATATATTTTTAAAGCTAATTAATGCTTTATTAATATAATTTTTAGTGATTAGAAATTCCTGTAAAGGTAGCTTTTCTGTAAGGAGGAGAAGCCGAGCAGAAAATTATGTTAACTTCTCATTCAAAAAAATGACTTAAGTGCTATAATTTTAATAATCACTCACCTCAAATTTCGGTAGGCAAACTTCTACATTGAGATTTTTCATTTTGGATTGGTGATCTATCAAAAATTCTCCGTTGGTTTTGAGTAACAGTTCCTTGAACTGTTGCATATTTGAAGGCAATAAAATCATCATAACGATGTCCGGTATGTCATACCTTAATTCCAGAGCTGAATAATTATATTCCGAAAAAAAATATCCACTCTTAAAATAATTGCTGACATGCATCATTTTAACTTGTTCGGATGTTCCATCTTCCAATATAAACTTCGCTTTTTCGGTAAGATTTTTATTAAATGGTATTTTCCATTTTCCTCTGAATGTCATCAAACTTGAAATAATTCCTAGAGCATCAGAATTTAATGAATCAGATGGAATTAATTCTTTCATTAGACCTTCGCTCTTCTCCATTCCCCAACTATTGATTTTATTTAATGTTTCTTTTTTCGATTGGAAATCAACTTTGATTAAATCTGCTTTATATTTGCTTAATATATCTTTATAGAAATCAGTCACATCTATAGAATTTTCGATGAACATTCCGTTAGCGATCTTTACCTTTTCCACGTTTTCGTTCAAGTGTGACAGAGCGTTGTTAAAATAAGAGCGAATTTGCGATACATCAATTGAGTTCCAACCCATAGCCGATGCAATATTGGAAGCAGTTTGCTTCTTGGAACCTTCCAGTAATAAAGACATAATTATAGAGGTAATGAAAGGAGACCAAACGTGATTCCCATCGGAATTTTTAATTAACTTTGCAATCAAATGAAAGGTTGACTTTTCCATATGTTCTTTTATGGATGGATCAAATTCCGAACGAATTTCTCCACTCCATATCGGCGGTATGGAAATTTTGATTTGAAATATCGATCCGTAAAAGAAGAGTAAAAACAAAATCGAGAATATAAAAATTATCATTAAGATGATAATAGCTTTCATTCTATTACCTAAACTTCTTTTCTTTTTTGGAAAGTCGACATCCCAATTTTCTTCTTCTGAGCATTTAACTTGATCCAGATTTTTAGGCGACATTCTTATATTTTTCCAACTACCACAACTACCGAAATAACTAAAAATGTACTTTTTACGTTTAGCTGCTATTATGTCTGCCTTATGATCAACATCTACATTGAGAACATCTGTTTGCACAACAACAGATGGTTTTCACTTTATAAATAAAATAATTTATAAATTATTTTTATATTCTATCGCTTAATGCGACGCATTTTTTTAATGATGCAATTGCCGAAATCAAATTACTATATTTCTTTTTCTATTGTTTAATGGAAGCGTAAATAAGCTTCATTGTTTCCGTTCTCCGTTTTCCTCCATTAGAATTTTTTTATTTTCTCTTCGCACATGAATGCATCTAAACGATTCCATCAATTAAATACTATTAATGCGCCTAACGGTCCATGAAAAAATCACTTTTGATAATTATATGGTTTGAACTGTTTGCCTTGGGAAAAACACAGTATCAGATTTTCTACAGTTATATCGGGGCAGTGACATTATTTAAAAAAGCGATTTTCCTTATCGATGTTTCCAAAATAATTCATGGCGGTATGCTTTGAAAAAGCAAAACGTATCGAATATGCCCAGGTTTATGCTGAAATCCATAAGTACTTTTGCTCATGAGTAGTATTGTAATAGCGGCGTGATCCTGATTTTTGAACTGGATCTCAATTTTCCTCTCAAATTCCTCCATAATTCAGTGAAATAATGAATAATTATTAATCACCGAATGAAAATAATAAACTCGCATTAAAACAGCAAAGATCGGCATTCAAATTAATCATAAATTTAAACAGGTGTTCAAAATATTGAAGCCATTTTGAAACTTCTAACATAGATATGTCCGAATATTGTGCAGCATCTGTATTTTTAGCTATTTGAATTAAAGGTCTTGAACTTATTAATTAATTTTATTTATCTATATGTAGAGGTAAGTATATTATTTTTTACAATTTAAAACTTATTATTGGAATTTATAAAATATACTGCATATAAAATATTAATTTATAGCCATGATTAATAAAAATTTTCTAACGATGACGTCATTACGTCTGTAAATTTAGACCGCTACGTGGCAGAATAAACAGAAAAGATGGCGGCCTGAAAAATTGTCGTCTGTGTAAATCAACCAGAAAGGGCGACGTTAATTAATTAAAATGGGTCTGTGTAAATGTCCAAAGAAGAAAGTGACGAATCAGTTTTGTTTTGAACACCGAGTCAATGTTTGTGAATATTGTTTGGTATCTGATCATCCTAAGGTAAATGAATTTCAAGCAAAAATAAGCTTGTATGATTTTTCACTTAATCGCAAAAAATAAGAAGTAAAGTCTTATTATTCGTTACTACGTAAATTTTACTCGCTAAAAAAGAGAATATTTCAAATATATTGCCAACGAATTGGGTAATTTTCATAATTTTATCAGTACTTAAACAATTAAAATGGCGATGTAAGACATTTACACTAAAACGCGAAAAAGATTTTTATGTGCATGTTGCAATGCGGCCAACGTTACATTGTAATTTAATATTATTCTAAGAATATATAAAAATCAAGTGGAATATATTTTACGCTGAAATTTGTTTTAATAATAATAGATCATTTCAGTTCATTATTATTGAATTAAATTATGTTTAGGTATAAATTATCTAGATCATGATGCTAAAACATTTTCTAGTGTTTTTCTTGTGTATGAAGTTTTGTTGCTTTTCTAAATGATAATTTTTGTATGTCAAATAAATTCTGATTGATTGTATTAAGGAAAGTATTTTATAGAGTCAAAATTTATATAATACAGACATTTATTGAATAATTATTTGATTTATACAGCTAAAAATTGTAAAGAGTGAAACTCTACTATTAAAACATTTTATAAATTTATGTTAATAATTCATTACTATATATAGTTCTTTTAACAATTAAAGAAGTTGATATTTTTAGCACTGTTACCTCATAAACTTGTCTAAGTTGATTGACTCATCCTATATGTGGCATATGATTGTGACCCTTCACTGAGTCTGAGACTTAATTTGCTCTGTTAATTTACATGTACAGTACAGTATGCCAATAACTTTATAAACAGTTGATTAACTTTGGCATGCCTTTGTACTTAATGAATATTTTAAAGAAGTTATTAAAATAACTTGATCATTTTCAATATAAGCTTAAAATTTTTCTTATAAAAACTATTAGATGGTTTTGTGTCACTTACTTTATTATAAGAATAGCAAGTAAAGTTTCATGTATGCCAATATGAGAGGAATAGTTTCAATTTACAGCTGTAAATCTCATATTCTGCTTTTTTTAGCAAGATAATCAAAATCCTACTTCCAACTTTTTATTAGTTTTCTAATAATTTTTTGAATTATGTAAAGGTATTGAATTATCCTTGTAGTCTTATATTGAGACTTATTTGATTTTGAATTTTATAATTCGGAGTCTGGTGTCAAACTATTCGACATTCATTTTCATTTTCGACATTCGACATTCATTTATCAGGAAGCATGGCAGTAACTCTAAGCAAAGTACAATAGTCACTCATTAATTCTTACAGGAATCACATAATAACTTTCATTCTAAGTTAGATATTATTAGTTTGATAATTTTATTTGAAAAAGTATCAAATAGGGATATCAATTAACAAATTTGAAGTTTCAAATCCAATTAATAAAAGAACTAGAGGAATTTAAAAATTACAAAAATCAGAAAAAAAACATCATTTTTTTCCTCCATAGAACCTCTACAGATTGACTATTCAATTGATATCATTGAAATTTGGAATTTTAATAATATTCAATGATTTTAGATATTTTTTAGATTACTTGAGATTCCCTGAAAGTTTCAGCACAATCAGATCAAAATAAAGTTGAAATAGGGGAAAAGGAAAGGTGGGAAAAAATTTCTATATATTGTAAAATCTAAACTATATCTACTGCTGCTATTAAATATGCAGTGAACTTCTTTTTCTGAAGTAGTGCTTGTTTTTGTGTATGCACATTGCTTTATTTAACAGAATTTGATCAGATTTGAAATATAGGTAAATCATACTCAATTAAAATCTGAAAATTTTGGTCCAATTGGACTAAAATTAAAAGTATAGATGATGATGATGATTTTCTTATCTAGAAATATTTCTATAGGTCACATCATTCAACTGATTCCAAACAAACCTGGAATGTTATTTATGTTGTTTAAGGTTTTCTAAAAATGCAGCCCAATAGGACTAAAATGAAGAAAGTGGTCTTTTTATCATGAACTCTTCTATAAGTCATATTGCTCAACCAATTTTGATCAAATTTGATATATATATATGTTCATCATTTTACTAAATGTTCCTAAAAGTTTTGATTGAATCTAATTAAAAAAAAGACATTATTTAATGCTGCATTATGATGATGATAAATCTCTCTCAGAAAAATGGGTTTTATCTAAAACAATAAATATTATTTTTCATCCATAAATGATGAAGAAAAATAAGCCAAGTATAGTACTAAGAAATCAGAATATTTGTTAAAATTTAGATGTGGCTACTTGATTGATAATTTAAAAAAAAACAATAACCAAAATAAATGCATCTAAATTCAAATGATCAACCAAAATAGTCACAAAAGTATGCTAATTTCTTAGTATTGTATTTGGCGTATTTTTTTTACATATTAGATACTTTTGATCAGATTATTTATTCCTTATAAAAGAGAGATTTATTGTGGTTATGAAAATTGATATAATTTTCCTTTAAAATTTCTGAAACAAATTGTTTTTGGAAAATTGGCTTCATTATCTAAATCTCTTAATTGACTACTTCAGTTCCTCATTGCTTCATTTCTATTATTATGAAAAATATCAACATTTGTGAAGAGAAGGATAAAAAATTTGGATTATGGAGAAGTTGCTTCAAACAATGAAGAAATAATCAAATATTATTATGGAAAATTTTTCAGTATAAAGTAATTAAATAAAAAATTAAAAACATGCATGAATTACTAGATCACAAAACAAGCACTACAGCAAAGTAAAAGATAGTAGTAAAGGAGCAAAGTGTGTAATAACTTTATTATACATGCATGAATTGTTTTTGAAAACAAATGCAGTATATTTCATATTTGTTTTCAAAAATAATGTATTCATTTGCATATTTATAGTATATCCGTATTCTGATAATTAATTTGATTCAGGCCATTGCCACAGGTAGAAGCAATAAGTGGCATTGAATACACATAGCAACTTACACTGATAGCCATTAAACAAAGAGAATTAGAGTGGCAATCAAAGCAAGAGAAAAGACATCTTGGCAGCAATACAAATAATTGAGAAATGACATAAGAAAAGTAATTGATTCTCAGTAAATGCAGATTGTACAAGTTAGGTACATATAGATACAAAAGAATATTATCTGCTAAATATATATACCTTTTGTGTATATATATATATAGATAAAAAAGGTGTATATATATATATATTTAGCAGTAGTTGAAATAGAAATAATAATAATGATTGCCACAGATGAGAAAATCAGGTGAATTGAAAGCTGTCAAACTTATTTTTGAATGATCTGAAATGCTTTCATATTTTCTAATTCATTAACCAATGAAATGTTTTAAAAAAGTTAAAAAAAAGTTTTTTGACTGAAGTTAAAAAGATTTTTTTGAGAACAGATTAAATTTAGTTTAAATTCTTATAAATTAATTAATAAATTATTTTCATAGTTTTTTTAACTTATTTTATATAGACTAGAGAGATGAAGGATTCCTCGTGCAGAATTTATTAATCATTGATGACACTAAATAATATTTTAAGAAATTGAAAAAAAGGAAAACTTTGAAATTTTTAGTATTCTGTTTTAAAGAAAAAAATCTTTATTTACTGTTTTCTATTATATACTGAATTTCATATTTTTAAAAAGCTAAATTTCCAATATTTATGTTATTGTTTGAAAATTGTTATTTCTTGATCATTTGAGTGTTTCATGCTGGGAAAAATATCCTTTCACATATTGGTTGAAAAAAGTTATATTGAAAAGTGTCACAAAAATGGTGACCCCAAATTTGATAGATTTTTAATATTAGTCCTCTTTTGATTAAAATTAGTATATGAGATTTTGGTTTATAGAATAGGAATCTGATGATAGTTTTTCAAAATGGTATATCCAATATAGCAGCCAAAATTTAATGGATATTTTAATTTAATCTGAATTTTTGTGTTAGCCAGATTGACTTTCTGGGAATGCTGTGGCATTTCAGCCAGATTTGAATTCAAATTTGGATCCCATTCCTTGGAAAATAAATGGCCTATAGCAGGTCTTGATTCACCCACTTAGTAATCAACAGATTGAAAATAGTATCATTTGTTAAGAAAAAAAAAATTGCACTCATTCTGCCATAAATATTTGTGTTACTTGAAGAAATATGCCTCATCTATCTCTACTGTAGACAGGCTTATATACTAATATCTCATATAGAGAGTAGGCCCTATATATCATTATCAATCTTTATAACAACAAATATTAAAATATTGCTAGATCAATTATATAATTATGAAATTTATATTTTCAAATAAAATATAAATTAGTTAACGTTAATTTAAAATTACAAAATTTTTTATTTAAAAAAAAACCTATTAAAATCAAATTTAGAAATTTGATTCAACTGCTGCAAGTTCCTGTTCTTTGATTAAATTATCACTGAGCTGACCTATATTTCTCCAGGAGCCTACCATGACAGTGGCAAAGAACTTTTGGATAGCAGGAGGAAGATTAAGAATTGCATGCTGTGAATTAATAAGTTTAATTAATATAAAAATCTGATGATACAAATTAATGTAATTGATTTTACATGTCTCTATATTGAAATAGTCAGATCTGCAAATCTATTTTAATGTAAAATTGTGTAAAGACAATTATATTAAATTTATTTTTTTTCAGCTTTTTTAAATTAACTCCATTTGTTGAATTAATTATCAAAGTATTAATTCCACTTATCTGTAATTAATTTAATTTCTTATCTATTTAAAAATTAATTTGATTTGGTAATTGCTTGTTTAGTCTGGTATTTTGGTATAATTTATGAACAGCAAACGTAGATATGAATGCAAAATTATAAATTATAAAATTATAATTATAATATATATCATTATAATTTTAAAATTATAATTGTTTGTGTAGCCTGATAGTATTTTGACATAATTTATAAACAGAAAAATTCTTTATAATTTTTTTGTTAAATTTAATTTTTAAGTCTTTATAATTTTGCATTCATACTTAAATTAAGTATGAATGCAAAGTTATAAAGACTTTGAGAATAAAAAAAAGGAATTTTTGGTTATTTTTTTCACTGACTTAATTGAATATAGGAATGACTTAATTATTATTATTATATATATATAAAGGGAATTAAAGTTTTATATCAACTTTTGAAAATGATTAAAAAAATTCCATCATCATATATGCATCAGATTTACTATTTATTCAATAAAATTATTAATTTGATCAAGGAATAAACCAAAAAATATATCAAAATCTGTTATCTGATTAAAACATTTCAGTTTATCTTCAGTACTAAATATAATAAATTTCAATATATATTAGTATATTTTTGTGCTGCATGTTAAAAACTTCATTTGAAAGGTATACTGGTACCTTGACTTACGAACCACTCTACATACTAATTTTTTCATATCCCATCTTGGCCTCTATGTACAAACTTATTTTTGAGATACAAACCATGATACTTTTTACTATTAAATTTGTAAAATATTTTCTATAAATTTTGTATAAAAATATCTCAATTATTTTTTGAAATATGCGTATATAATTGTTAATGTGATAAAGACCGCTTATTCTAGATAATATTAAAGATCTATGTAATAATTACTAGTTATATGAAATTTTTTGTTAACTAATTTTTAACTGGCCACACGGGTTAAAGCCTAAGAGACAAAAAGAAGTGACTGATGAAAACAAATCAAAACTTTAACTATAAAACCAATCACAAGAAAATTGATTTTTTTTATTTAATAGAAGATGATTTGTATACAAAGCGTGTAAAATCAAAGATTTCAAAAATAAAATAATTGTATACAAATGCATATTTTTGTATTGTTTTCAAAATTTCTAAATCTGGACTGATTTCCCATAAGATAAAATGAAAAACTGGGTTTCAAAATAAACCAGTTTTATCAAAACTGCGACGTGTGTTGAATTATTTATAGTTTTTAATAAGAGTGTGAAAAAGCTGTATAATAGAAACTGTTATGGGGGTTTCAAGATATGAACTTTTCAAGTTATGAACCATAGCCAGGAACAGATTAAGTTCATAAGTCGAGGTACTACTGTATTTGAAATTGAAAATTATCAATATATGTAGTTCTCAACTTATGATCACTTCTACCTATGATGGCAGATGTAATTAGTAAATTTTGTGATTGTCAGTGTAATTCACATGTATGAGCAGTCCATGCACAATGATCTGGTCCTTTTTAAATTATCCTTTTTTATCTGGTTCCTATAGTTTTGTGTTTAATTTATTGTGATAATGTATAATGTTCTAATAAAAGTCAGTAATGGAAAATTCATAAATTTAAGATATTTCAGATTTCTGGTCATTCCAGTCTATGACCTTAGTGTTCGAACCAAACCCTATCATAAATCAAGGACTACTTGTAATATATTTATGTAAATTTCAATTCCAATAGCTTGTTTTGTTTATGTATTTTAACATATTTTTACTTTGCTTTATCTGATAAATAAATCGGCAACCATTTTCCTGAATATTTAAATGACTGTGGTTTCTCTAGTGATAGAATGATCCATTGTTAGATTAAAAAAATGTTTTTCTAATTAAATTTAATATTATGCAATCTAAGACTGTAATATTTTTCATATTACTCTGTTGGATATTCCATACATATTTTAATTAACTTCTCATAAATATTTTATTCACATGTCATATAATTTTTAATATTTTTGGGAAATGAGAATAGCAATAAATTCATAGTTAATAAATTTTTCTTTTGAACTTTCATTAAATTTTATTTTTAAGTTTTTTAATTTCAAAATGACTTCAGAAAAAGAATTTCATAACTTAAGAATTTATTGCTTGATCATAATGATTTACATCAAGGTGATTTTCCTCTATTGTTGCATGATAATATATCAAATGTTTCTTCTCCCCAAGTAATATCAAGCTTACTATGAACATGTAATAACAAATCCTCGAAATTCTATTTTTAAGTCATGGTAGATTTGTTTTATTCTACATATTTTCATTTTACTTCTTTGATATTTTTTAATCTATTTGGTACTATAATCAGAATTGTGCTATATTTTTTTTTATTATTATTTATTTGATTTAAAATTCGTTTTATTCAATTTCTACAGCTAAAGAGAATTAATAATAGATACAATAAAATTGTTATGCATTCTATTTCGAATCCTTAATTGATAAATGTTTAAACCTGCCAATGGCAACTGGATGCATTGCCGAAAACGTCCATTTTCAATAAATAGTGTAACCACAACTGCATATGGAGTTGAATTTTATTGTATCTATTATTGTATAAGTGTATATGCAGTATAAAGAGAGTTTCTAGAATGGATAAAGAGAATTAATATAGAAAGTTGAAACCGTATTTTCTTAAAAAAGGTATAATATATCTATAACTTTTATAATGGAATCTAAATTGAAAATTTTGAATACTGTATTCATTTTATTATTTATTTACAGAAATCTATGTTGAGTTTGAGTTCAGAATTTTAAATTATATTCTTAATGTAATACGGGAAGTCTAAAAACATTTTTGTGTTTTATTGAACTGTTGATCTAATTGAAGTATTATACCATATCTAAAAATACCTTCAATTATTTGATAAATATTCTTGCTTTTAAATTGGAAAAATAATCTATTGCTTTAATGTTTGCTTTCATTTATATTTTATTTGTTAAGATATTATCATTAAAAGAACATATATTTAGATAACAAAGCACGAAAATTATAGAATATTATTATAAAAATAATTTAAAATAAAGTAGTTTATAATATACATTCTGTCCAGTTTTCTGCTTATACTCATCAACTTATCACTAAACAAAAGCACTCTCAGCAATTGAGATCACTCCTAAATTTTTATTTAGTAGCTGTTTTCAGTAATTTATACAAACCTCAGGCTACAAAGAAATCTTTGTAACCTGAGGTTGGTATAAATTACTGAAAATGTTAGCTATCAAATAAAAATTCAGGAGTGATCTCAACTGCTAAGAGTTCTTTGGTTTAGTGGTAAGTAGTTTGTAATGTAAATAAAATAGTTATATATAACAAACTGCTAGATTTTCTTTACGAATTATAAAATATTGAAAGAATTAATTTAAATCTTTTTAATTTGCTGTATTAAATAATATAAAACAATGTTAATTGTTTAATTGACAAAAAATTTTAATTCTTGCATTGTATTCTTTTAAATTGTTATATTGTTTTTTTTTTTTTTTAAATTTATAAAGTAACTAAAATTACTAGATTGGTGGTGATATTTAATTTTATGAATATCAGTTTTTAATATTGGAACCAATGTGCACACATTTTAGTACTTTTTAACAGTTCTCATTTTTAGTATAATTCCCAAATTCGCCCAAAACTTTCAATCAAGTATTTGTTTGATTTGAAGTCTATCAATGCCATCCTCTCTCAAAAATACTTTCCAAATGTATTTATTTATATTCATTCATCTGTTTCACTTCTTCTCATTCAATTCACTCTTATACTTTGTAACCTTTATCCCTTATAAATACAAGCATCTTTGTCTTTCCTGTACTTATTCTCATCTGTTGCATTTCACACATTTCAGATAATGTGTTACTAATCTAAAAAATAAAGTTAATAAATAGTAAAATAGGAGATAGAGATAATATATTAACAATATTCCTCCAAAGATCTGTACATTATGATAATTTTCATTGTGATAATGCTATTCTTATGAAACTGATTTTCTTTTTAAGGTTCACTATAACAACACTGAAATGTCAAAGTTAATAAAAGTTAGATGATGAAATGCAAGTGAGCTTGTCCCACATTCTCCTGACTTAGAATTTGTAAATCTCACTAAGCATTTTGAAAGCTATCAAATTTGATAAATTTTGATTAAAAGATTTATAAATATAAATGTTTTTCATTCCTGTTTTAAAAGATACTTGAATATTATAATTTTTTTCTTCTATGGAGGTTATAGATCAAACTTTTCCTCCAATCTGATTAATAGATAGAAAAAATGTTGAATAGCTTGAATGTACCTTTACAGAGTGGAGTATGGGAGTGGGAGTACACTGTGATGGACAATAAATTGGGATTAGGTTGCAGATTGATGAAACATTCAGATTTAGATCTGCAATTGAGTTGGTTTCTTGCTTCTAGATATGCCAGGCACTCTTTTTAGAAGTGAGTTAATGTTTTGACAGTATTACACTGGAGAGTTTGAGAATAGTAGCAACCTGTGGGAATAAAGAAAGGTGTTGAGAGGCATTGTATAATGGTGCAAGTGATCAAAGAGTATTTCTATTGCCCAAGTAAAACAGTCTCAGACTGCCAATGGCAAAGTCGGAAAATGTGGCTAAAGCCAGTGAACAAGGTTGTAGAAAACCAAGTGAACTGAGAAAGATTGAATAACCTGATGACAAAGGAACATCTGCATGTCGTGCAAGCTCAATGAGCAATGAATGGATCCACTTAGTGGCCTATTCAGCTGTCTCATTAATGCGAGTCCCACATTGATTAGAGATTTATTTTAAATATTCTTTGGGTGTTACTATTGAAAGCATTATGTTAGAGATTGATCAGCTATTATTTGTATAATATTTTAATAATAAAATTAAATGCATTCCTCTGTTAATTGAACAAATTACGTTTTATTGATTTATAAAAAAATATTTATGCTCTCTCTAATTAAAAAATGTTAACCGTTATGCTGTTGTATTGATTTTGCTAGTGATTTTTTGTTCACTCGCTTAATATTTTAAAGATTCGTCCTTTTAGATAAGTATTTTTGAATTTGAACTTTATTAAATTTTAATAAGCTTTATTTATCCAGAATTTTAGAAGAAGAATCAATACTTATTTTCTAAATGATGATATTTAAAAATTTACAATATATTGACAATTAGGAGGAGATAAAATCCAGATTAACTGAACTTCATTTATAATTTCATATTTATACATTATTGTTATTATTATTGATGCCGCTTATCAGTGACTATCATCGAATGATACTAAAATTAAAGTTTGAATGAATGAAGTAATGACTATGAAAGAGGTATGAGAGGTGACAGAATGAAATTTTGTAATTACTTAATTCATTTTAAAAGATGTACATTGAGAAATGATATGTGATTACATACAAACTAAGAATTGCTATAAATAGTAATTAGGTTAAATAGGATAGAAAACACTTTTCCTCCTGGGTGGAATGATCCTTTGATTTCCATTTTGCATTAATTTTGTGAAAAGGGAAGGTGGAAGATCATTGTCCTCATCAGGAAAATTACTTTTTGTCCTATCTTCAAATGTCATTTCTTATGCTATAGGTCTTCCGAATTAAGTTCATCATTTCTGTATTATGAAATAATTAGGTTTCTGTGTTTATAGTTGAAGACAGTGGATATTTATCGTATTAATAAGCATATTTTTTGACTTTTAGTGGTATAAAATTATCAGATTTCCTATAATTGATAACTTTCAATTAAATAAAATATATAAATTGTCTTCGGATATATATACAGTTCAAAAGAGCAATATAACGTCATGTTAAATTTATAAAATTGATATAAAACTATTTTTCTTATATAATAAAATATTATAACTTGTTATAAAACTTGAATTTGAACATTTATTTATTTTATTCAACAATTATATTTTTGCTTAGAATAGAAAAGGTCATCAGTGTTTATCAAAAGATCAAAGGTTTTTATTATCATAAAATAATTTTCGAGTTTAATTTATATTAATGATGAAATAATTAAAATATAGATAAGAATAAGCAATTTTGAAAATTCTTTTTTTGATTACCAATCTACTTTCTGGAGTCAAATTTTTAGTTATTTCTAGCAAAACATTATTTTTTTCTTTGATATCATAAGAATGCCTTATACAGCTTTAAAATTTTATAGTTAGTTAAAATATCGTGTAGAGATATCTTTATGATAGAAGTTTTCCAATTTTCTAAAAACCTCTTTTCACAAGAAAATTTGTAAAATAATAATTAAAATTATTAGAATTTGTTATTGTTGAATTGAATTATTAAAAACAAAAATCGTAGTTTTAATCTTATTATTTTTATATTTTGCTCGTATGAGAATTGAATAATAATTTCAAATGTTATTTCCGATAGAAGAAGCATTCTAAGCATAAAATTGGAATTTAGAAATTGATTTAAATATCAGAATTTGATATTATTTTACAGAGTTTAATTTCACAATTTAATTGACAATAAAATATAATTATTATTGAACTAGTCGTTTAAAAATTATTAACTCCTGGTTTTACGATAAATATAGCTTATATAAAATGTTTGTCTTTTTTTTTAGTGTTGCATAAATGTGGATTTTTTTATACATTTTGGATTAAAAGTAAATAAATATTTTGTATTTACAGCAATAAAAAAAAATCTAATATAGAGATGCATCAAAAATATTTCTTAAAAGTTTCTCTCGTCTTGTCATGTATTCACCATCTCTCACCTAAATTTATGCATTAATATTTAATTTTCATTCTGTTGTGCTTTAATTTCATCGTTCGTGAAGATGAAAAAGTCCCTTAAAAACATTACAGTCCACTTAAATTTATAAAAAAGAAAAATAGTTGTAGTATGAAGTCTAATTTTAGGAAATTTTATACACCATTCTTTATCTTTTATCAAGTTTATAGGAAAATTAATAAATAGAAAAAAAGAGGAAAATTTTTTGGTGTTTTCGAAATGGTTTTTTTATAGACTTGTGATGTTTTTGTAATAAATTATACTGTTAATATCTATGCAAATTCATGTTTTCTCTTTCTTTGAATAATTTTATAATAAATTTTATTATTGTTATTAATGCTTTCAATATAATATTCGCATCTAATATTTTTATATACTGGTTATTTGCTTTATCATCTATGATCTGTTGGGGAAAAGCTAAATTTTATTAAAAGATCATTAATCTTTTTCAGTTTTTATCCATATTATTTTTAGCTCTTCTTTAATGTTTGACATGTATATAAGGAAATAATTTGTCACATTCGGTTTTTCAATTTTGTTTTAATATGGAGTGTATAATTTATTATCAGATTGCTACCAGACTGTTCAAGTCGATTTAAGGATATATGTACCTTGATTTTATTGATTAATCTAGTATTTTTTCTGTTATAATTCATTAAATTTCATGAGAATAAACATCTATAATAGTATTAAAAAGTTGATCTGATATATATCTAACATTAAAAGGCAATAAAATAGAAAGCTATACAGATATAAAATAATTTTTTTTTACTTTTATTGGATATTTCATTCTAAGAATTTTTCTAATCTATGTTGTTAATTAGATAAATGTTTCGTTGAACTGAAACACAGCTTTTGGTATTTATTGAAAATTACATTAATCCTTTGATGCAAATGATGAATTTTTATTTGTATACAAGAATATTAATATATAATTATTCATAAATGAATTGCTATTAAATTTATTTTCTTGATTTACTCATAAATTTGTTAATAGAAACACAGATTTCAAAATGTTTAGTGAAAGATTTTTTAAAAATTTGGTTTTATGATCGTGTATATGAATTATTTATAAAGGAAAAAACTTATGGTTTGTTTTTGTTTTCCAGTGTATTGTTCAGTCATATCTTCAGTGGATTCAAGACAGTGACTATGATCCTATATGCCAACTCTGTAAACAAGAATTATCGGAAGGAGAGTGTGTTAGACTAGTTTGTTATCGTAAGTTTTCTTTTTTAATTTTTTCGATGATGTTTAATGCAATGTGTAATAAATAATTCTTTTATAGTCACAAATAATACTTATTGATAAACATTTAGTTGTAGCTGTCTTACTTATATTCTCACTTACTCTAATAGAAATCATTCTTACGAATGAACCTTAAAGGAAATAAAAGAGCAAACGGAATCATAGTGTGTTAATATTTTTGAAATTAGTTAATTCGATTTTATTCATATTTATAATTTTTATAAAAAAATAATTTGTCAAAAATAGTATATTAGTAGCATAATCTTGCAGAGAGAGAACAAATTTGTACCCAACACTTTTATGCTTTTCTGATAGATTAAAAACAGAACTCACCCAGAGGCCAAAATTGAATTAAATTAAAATTTATTTAAACTTGCAATTAATTTTTATTTTTTATAACATCAAAAGTTTCTGGTTTTTGCAAAGGAAGAAAAAATGTTTGAAAACTTGTTCTTAAATTTTTTGAAAAGAATCAAAATTATAAATTATGGTTGAGTTTTTTTTTAATCAATGAAATTTTCAAATCTATATATAAATTCAAAATTTCAATAATTTTGATTGCTGCCATATAAACCAAAATAGTAATTTGACAGTTAAGGCAGAAAATAGGGACTTAATTAAATTGCACAAGATATAACTGATTCACTATATTATATATAAATTATTTTTTTTATTATTTGTTTGATTGACAAAATTAAAAGTTATGTATATGAAATAATTTGTATGCATATAAAGGTAGTCATCGACTTAAGAACAAGTTATATTTATGACTGCAATGGCATTGATAAATTCTGCTATTGATCATTGATTGACACAATTAACCTGTCTTTAATTCTCAGACCCCATGATCTGATATATGGAAAACATCTTTTTTTTGTGTCTGATTCTTATAGTTTTCTGTTTCTTTTGATTGTTAAGATAATATATATTGTTCTAGTAGATATAAATATTGAGAAATCTATAAATTTTGAAGATTTCTCATTTACAACAGAGGGATTCAAAATTTTTAAAACCAAACTCCATTGTAAGTTGTAGATTACCTGTATAAATTAATATATGTAATACGTGTTGAAATATAAAAAAATATAATTATTTTATTCAAGAATGTTTTATGAGTCCATGTTTAGTATTAATTGTGATAGAGGTTGAAGTCCAAGTAAGATTTGCAGTTGAGTTTTCAAATTTTTGAATTTGCAAGGGATCTGCTATAGAGATAACATCAATCTAAGTTAAACATATATTTTGTGTTTAAGCCATTCTGGGAATATTCATTTCATATTTTATATAGATTTTGCAATGCATTATAATTTTTAATATTGCTAAGATATCATCTGAAAAATATTTTACAAAGAGAACTTTTTATAAATTATAAAATAACTATCATTAAAAATGATTTATATTTATTTATTCTTTCTCTTTAATCAAACTTTATTTTGAAAATTCAAGTTTGACTAAAATAAATTAGTAAAATCTACTACTATATATTATTTACTTTTAAATTTTAACTGAATTAAATAGGAGCCTGACGAAAGTATTATATATAATCAAATAAATGGTCATCAAATTATTATTACAATTATTAATTTAGTCCTCAATTTATGATGAAAACATAAGTGAGAAATAGCCTAAATTTATAGATTTCCCACTATTGATTTTTATTAGAACACTATATATTATTATAGAAACTTAATAAACACAAAACTATAGGAACTATACACAAAAAGGATAATTTTGATACTTTAGACCAGTGTTTCTCAACCTTTTTTGGCATGCGGACCGATGGTTTTTTAACAAACAAATTTTACTAGGTATTAAAGAACTATTACATAAGTTAATTGTAATATTTTTATCGTCATTTACTTACAACAATAGTTAAATATAAAGATAAATAAATAAATAATATTTAAATATAAAACTAAGTTCTTCGCGGACTGGTGCCGGTCGAGAAACGCTGCTTTAGACCATTGCACATGGATTTGTACACACAAGAATTGCATTGGCCAATTATTGAATTATTTTCCAGTTAGAAAACTTTCAACAATAAACAATAGTTCTTGTTTTGCAACAGTAATGGAATCAGTAAATTTTTTTCATTTATTGAGTTTTTAGAATATTATGTTTTAATAATTGTACGTACTTTTACAGATGTTTTTCATTGGAATTGTTTGGATAATTATGCCTGTCAGCTGCCTGCTCATACAGCACCTGCAGGCTATACCTGCCCCACCTGTAAAGCAGTTTTATTTCCTCCCAAAAATCTTGTCTCCCCTGTTTCTGATGCCTTGAAAACAAAATTACAGAATGTTAATTGGGCACGATCTGGATTAGGATTACCTGTGGTAACTGAATATCATTTTAAAATTTTTTGACAGTAATTCAAATATTATTACAAACAAATTAAGTAATGATCATCATGAATTTTAAAAAATAATTTATTGAATTTGATTTTAACATAGATTGATGACAATTTAACATCTAAAAGTTCTCCACTGAAAGAAGTAGATAAACCTTCTGAACAGGTGATGTCAATGCCTGCCGAAACTTCCAAATTGCAGAAAGTTGAAGTCCCAAGAAGCCATAAGTCAACCGAACCTCACAGTGTTGTAAGCATGGATGGAATAAATCACAATTTTCAGATTGATCCATACACTAGCACTTCAATGTTTTCGGCAGGTATGAAATGATTATAATTTTATGTATTTAAATATAAAATGGTATAATTAAATTTATATAAAATTTAAAAGCATTATGAAATCATGAAGAATTCTAAAATTAGTTCATTTCAGCTCATTTATCATCTCCCCGGAAGCTATACGACTCCACCGAACACGATGCATTCCGACCCATGCCCATTGATCACGACGAGGACAAGTATAAGCGAAGGTCGGCAATGGAGTGGTTTTCGAGGTGGTTCAAGTAAGGATATTCTAATTAAATATATAATTTCTATTCTAACTTAAAAATTATCAATAATAACATTATTTAAATGTCATAAATTTGGCATCCTCAAATTATAGTGATATAGTTCGTAGATATTTCAATAAAATGATGATTATAAAAATAATTCAGAAATTTTTATGAGTATTTTTTGTTTACATAAGGATTTCTCAAAATAAGCAATATTATACTTGAAATATTTGGCTATCTTTTTTAAAATAAATAAACATTATATGTATGTATATATAACAGAATATTCTTAGAATTTAGCAACTATTATCCACACTATGACATAAGTAAAAAATTATGCTGTGTGATTTGATTAAGTATATATTTTGTAGAAAATTTTAAATTAATAGTTTATAAAGTAACAATATTTTAAAATGTGTATCCATTACATAAATGACATTTTATTAATTTTTCTTCTGGATTTTATAAAATTATTAGATATCTAATTGAATATATTAATCATAATAACATTTTTTTAATATAAAGATTAATGAAAAATGAATTGATTTTAATTAGTTTTGCAAAAATTGTTGTGTACACTAATAACCAGAGTTTATAATAGGTGGGACTGGGAAGCATAACATAAATCAAAAATTATGTAAGTCAATGTACCTATAGATTCCCAAATCTAATTTCAGGTACACATGTATTAGGTAGTTAATTACTCTTGAAATATGTCATTGTTAGAGAAAGCAAAATTAACTGATATTCTGTTTTTGATGAGATGATTTTTGCATTGTTTTTGTAATAAAAAAAATAATATATTAAAACGCCCTTTAAATTGGAAGAATGATTCACGGCATAGAAAACGAGCTATATATCTTATTGTCTGTGGTATATTTGGTGCATTAGAAATGTTATCCACGAGGAATCTATGTAGAGCTATACATGCTGCTGGAATCTGGATTGTGGGATATAGTGATTGAAAGTTTATTGTAACCGACATATTTTCAGGCTCAGTTTTTTTAGACACTCAACCTTGGATTTGCACGTGTGTTCATATGGTTGCAATTTATTGAGACATGGCAAAGATTTTCTCTAGTGAGTAGGTCAGGGAGCTCCTCTTTTCAACAACTGATCTAAATTCTAGTGGTGTCTTATGCATTTTAGCAAAGCTAAAAAGACATGGACAGGCTGGATTTCTTATTCTATCAGGTCGGAGAAAATCTGAGAAGTTTTCATTATGTAGTAATTTATCCAGTTTTTTTATAAGGCTTGGCTTTTAAGGTTTTCTTGTAATGTTTTCTGTAGTTGTATCACTTCTGAGGCAAGTATGAAGTTGTTTATGGCCATGTTGTACATGTGTTCATTAAAGCCATGGTCACACTGTGCAATTTTTCGCCGCGCGCGCGACTGCAACAGCGATGGCTCTTCCAACAAATTGGTAAA
>WUQG02020872.1:0-11430 GCA_011317285.2 Androctonus mauritanicus | reverse complement strand
ACTGGGCCAAAATTAAATGCAAAATGTAGAAAAAACAAGGAACAATTTAACTTAACCTACATGATGACATGTGTGAGGGTAACCTATAGAGGAGTATTAATAACCTATTCTATAGAGGAGTATTAATAATTTGCTATAGAGGAGTATTAATAACCTATGCTATGTTAGCATAGCATAGGTTATTAATACTCCTCTATAGCAAATTTTCTGTTAAAAAAAAAAAAAAATAGTCGTAGAAGCTCGGACGTAAGTGCGAGAAGTCGTTAAACAGGTAGGTCGTAAAGTGAGGAGTACCTGTAATTAATTAATTAATTAAATTTAATAATTATTACTTAATAGAATGAATTATGTAAAAATAATTTAGCAAAATTATCCCCAATTCTATTCATTTTCTTCAAAATTATATAAGATATACTCCATTTTATACAGGAAAAAATTTTTATTAGTAAAATCAGAAAAATTATTTAACTGAATGATTATGAAAATATTTTTATAATAATAATAATATTATATTCTGAATACTCGAAACAATTACATATCGATGACTTTGGACTTTCAACTTATATAGGCCTACACTTTTTTTTATTTTCTAAGAAATCGTATCAGAAATGCAAGTTATGACAATAATTCAATATTTGATTTTTCAGTTATGTAAAAATAATTATTAATGAAGTCAGTTATGTAAATTAAATTTGTTCGATATCTAATTACAAAATTTAATATTATGTAATTTGTATTGATTCGGTTTATACGTTTCGATTGCAGAATAATTAATTAATTTTTGTTTTTTGTTTGTTTATCTGTGTATATAGATTTTCGATTAAGATTGTTCGATGTTCTTCTCTTTAAACTAGGTAAGATGTTACTCTAAAAATTATATATTCCGCGTTTCGATTAAATTAAAAATTTTCGTATTATTTTTTTTTTTTTTTTCAGGAATGAAGAAATCTCCGTGTAGCGATGATTAGTGCCCAAACGTCAACTAATAATGTCTTCCATAGAAATCTTTCAGAAAGGTGACTCTTTAACTTCAAATCCAAGAACATTCTCTTTTAATTCGAGTCCTTGGGACTCAGCGGGAGAGACTGCTTTAGCTATACTGGTGGTATTTATCTTATCGCCCTTGATCATCTGTAGCAACGCCCTTCTGGTGCTAGCCATCAACAGGTACAAAAGACTGAGAAATCCGAGCAACTACTTCCTTTTATCGTTGTCTACTGCGGATTTAGGAATTGGTCTGACGCTACCTTTAGGACTTTATTTTGAATTTTCGCGTTCTAAAATAAACTGTGCATTTTTGTGCATATTTCCATATTCGGTGCTTGTTGTATTGTGCGGTGTTTCTATACTGAGTCTAACCGCCATTTCTCTGGATCGCTACACTTCTCTAGCGACACCTCTTCGTTATAACAACATTATAACCCATCGCTCTGTTACCAAATACATTATATTTTTTTGGATCTATTCAGTTTTGTTGGGCATAACACCTTTAATTTATTGGTTTTATTATCATAACGATGCAGTTGACATTAAATGCTCTTTCGAACTAATACAGTATCAAGTAAGGCTATTTTTGATATTTGCATTATTTATACCTTGTTCTATTGTGATGATAATATGCTATTTGTATATTTATTTCGTGGCTCGCTCTCACGCTAGAGCTATATTTACAGTAGAGATATCTCTACGTCAAGTATCAAACTCGGAACCAAGGTATGGTCGTACTCTGGCTCTGACTGTAGGTCTGTTCATAGTTACTTGGTTGCCATTTCAAATCTGTGTCTTCATCGATGTCTTCCAAGATTCGCATCTGTTATCGGGTAGAATGGCTTTCTACTTCGGAACTTTACTTCTAGCTAACAGTGCTATTAATCCTTGTATATATGGTTTCCGCAACGCTGAATTTAAAGCCGCTTTCCTAAGGATCGTCGAAAGTGTGCTACCTAAACTCAGTGGTGTGATACGCAGGCGTTACGAACAACGTAACAGCCTAAGAACTTTTATTAGGTGTCAGTCACACGTTCGTTTGTGTGTATCTCCTAATCAAGTCATTAGCACAGACATGTTGAGAGTAACATATCTGCAACCCATGGATACTATCGAATTGACTGCTGCCAGTAGCACCCCTTATGTCACTACTCCTGGAGAGGTTGGACACGGAGAAGTAGGAGTAGCAGTTCTATGATGACTATAACTTCATTCTGATTTATCATATAAAGAATTGTTTCATATATGTTTGTGGTAAACAGTGAAAAAACTATTGCACTGTATTAAATAAGTTCCACATTTAAACATATCTTTAAATATTAATTTATGGCTTTGTATATAAATATATATATATACTATTTGTTATATACGTTTATGAAGAATGAAAGGGAATAATTTTTTTTTAATTTCAAATTTATTCATAAAAATTTTGTTATGTTTAAATTTTATATAAGTAGGATGAAAATAAATTTATTTATCTTAAAAAAATTCAATCTTACAAACTTAAATTAAATTATATGCTATAAAAATATCAGTCATATCTTACTTAAAAAAATACTGAAAGCTTTAAATTCTAAAATATATTATAGGATTACAAACTGAACTGATCCATCTTTAGTAATGTAAATTCCAAAGAGAAGTGTTGATAATTGGATAATGCCAGTCATCTCATTAGATTTTATGACTTAAATAGCATTTAAAATAAATTGAACATTAAACGATTTTTGTAAAAATCGAAAATAAATTCGTCATTTAATGATAATTTAAAAGAAACTGGAAAATATTTTAAAATTTAATTTTCAAAACATTAAGACAATTAAAATATTAATATATAAATCTGTTTGGTTTAAATATTTTAAAGGGAAAATTATTATTATTTTAAATTTTTAACGAAAAATATTTTCCATTTTTGAGATTAATCTAGAAACATTAAGCTGTGATATAGTATTAATAATAATAATAACGTTTTTTTTTTCATTATAATTAATGACTTGTTAAATAATTTAATTGCAGTATACGGTAAATATTTGATGAATGTATAAAAATGTTTTCAAAATATGTAGCAATGTCAGAAAACTTTATGATTCGAATTTCGAAAAAAAAAAAAAAAAATTATATATATTATATATATATTTTAATAAAAAAAAAGTTTACTGTTATTCATAAATGTTAAAAATGCGTAACTTTTATGATACTATACAGAGAATCAAATTATTGTTCATGTATTTTATTTACTGTCTTGAATAATAAAAAAAAAAAAAAAATTGTTTGAAAAACAGAAAGGATAAAAATTATGAATAGCAAATTTCATGAAAATACATTATTAAGATCATTTCAAATGTTTATAAATTCGTGATATTTTAAGGCGTAAAATAGGAAATGATACAAAATAATTAATTTTTATTCAATATTATTTTGCGTTAGGATCGATTTAACAGATTAAATTCCGACAATCGCCCATTTCAGTTTTGTTAATATAGGAATGCGAATTCTTCTTCTTCTTCACTTCTTAATATGGAGGGTTTAACTTGAGCTTTTTCCTCCGATGACGATTAGTAATGCGGATGAAGATGCACAATGTTTTTTATTCTTACATTAAATAATATTTCTAAACTTTTTAAATATAAATTTATTAACAAAAAATTAAATTAAACGGAAAATAAACATTTTGTTACACGTTGCCTACAAGATATTAGTTAAGACGTTGCGTAAGTACACGCAGTTTAAATAATCGTAAATAGTGAAAATGTTGCTAATCTGTTAATCAGGATAATCATTTAAATAAAGCAGACAATAATTAAAATTTTCAATTTTAGAATTTCATTTTCTTTTTGTAATTATACTATATATATTGTATAGAACAGGGGTGGCCAACGAATCGATCGCGATCGAACGGTCGATCGCGAAGCCAATTTTGATCGATCGCTCCCGATGTCTTAACTTAGAAACCGATTAGATTACGTGATAAATAAAGCACTAATTTAGGACTCAAGAGTAAGGTGGTTCTGTTTACACTGCATTAGACCAGGACACATCTCCCTCTCCCCACTTAGACTATTCCTATGACAAAAAGTCGATGGCGACACATTTTTAACATAAAAAGTAGTTCCTTTGTACACAAGAGTTGGCCACCCCTGGTATAGATTACTACAGAAATTCTGTAGCATCCTGCTTATATTTGAAATAATGTTTTATAATGATTAAACTAATTGAACGATATGCGGAAACATTTATTTTTTTATAAATATTGTTATTCCCGATTTTTAAACATTTTTCGTTGGTCAAATATGTTTTCGCGTCATTAATTCGGAATATCACTAATCCGGACGTCCAAACCCCTTATTAGTTCGGATTAATGTCGTTTTACTGTACATGGAAAAAATATATACGAGTGAACTTCAAGAAAAGATTTTTTCCATCTTCGTTTCAAGTAAAAACTATTATGTACACATATCTTGAATACATTTTTGTGTTATACTATGGTTTTACAAAGCAAATTTTAAATAAAATTCCTTACATTTAGATATACATAAAATATAATCTGTGTTAAATGGTGCGTATAAATTGATATGGTACAAACAAATCAGACAAATTCGTGTATCTTATCCCAATCCTCAGAAGGATAAAGAATAAACATCTCGCGAATTACCGAGATTAAGATACTAAGTTGTCGTCATGGATAAATATATATGAAAATCATAAAAGTTTTTCTTATTAATTCATTTGTTTATATTTTTAAAAATAAAACAGATTGCTTTGCTAAATATAGGTTTTTCTAAATTTTATGTCGAACTTATAAATGTGTAAAATTTCGCGTAGGTTTTCGACTAATTATCTTTAATTAATTACTATTGGGAAATTAAAATGCTCATTTATTTTTAAAACGATCTGCTACGTAAATGACGTAGTTTTAATCGTTCTTTAATAAATAATTTATAGATTATCTCTCTTGACTCTTCTTTTTCCAATATTTTTATTTTATAAATGTCATTTGTAAATTAAATATTACTGAAATTTTTATTTTGTAATAATTAAATATTCCGACACGAAATTTCGTATATGATATCAAAAATGTTAAGTATTTTTGACGTTTTGTTAATGAAATCTGATGTTTTTTTTTTTTTTCCGTCATACTACGATTAATTAGCGTAACTCTAACGAATTAAACAATTTTACTAACCGCCGCCATATTGCGCTGATGTGATTCGTCGCGTCGCTTATTTGCGCGAAGCGACGCGACGCGACGAATCACGTCCATTCTTCATCACTTGCGGCGCGGTGAAACGAGGTCGTGATTCGTTACGGGCGTTTAATATAATTCGATACCTCACAATCGCTTTGCTGTACGCGACGCAACGAAACATGATAGTGGTGCATCAAACTGTATTATAGATTAATATTGCTGCGATGACGATTTTATATATTCACACTTCTCTCATTAATAACTTCATATAATAAAAATTAGAGATTGACGCATATAATGAATTTTAAAAGTAACTCTATGCCAGTTTATAATAATTTCTTATACTGGTTATCTTTGACAAGCAGTAACATAAGATTATGAGATAATTATACACAAATATACATGTTTTTTTTTCTGTTTTCATTATGATAACCTAGGAAAGTAACAGTATTCATAAATAAACAAAAGATATTGTATTATATATGTATTTCTTACTCTGAAAATCTGCATAAATTGAATCCTTCAAGTTCGACAAATATATTTTAACCGGAGCAGTTAAACAATTAAGAGGCAAATTGGTTTAATTAACAGGATGAAGTGGATTTGGATAATATACAGTAGTGGAGATAAGTGTATACATTTTGAACATGAAGTGATTAATTTATATAAACTCTTATGTTAAATAAATGAAGAGGAAGCTACATCATTTTAAATAAGAATCATAATATCATAAAAGAATTAATTTATTTTTATATATGAAAAATATTCTCGACAAAACTGATTAAAAGAAAATTTTGGAAATTTGTTTGTGCTATTGATAAATATCAAATTATTGTGGTAATTTGATATCCAGTCAAAAACATCTAATATATAAAAAATAAGTTCAAGTACAACAAAGAAATTAGGACATTTGTTACAATTTAGATGTGACTGCTTATACTTTGGTTGACGTTATTGTTTTATTTTCTTAAATTATCGACCAAATAACCAAATCTAAATTGTAACAAGTATTCTAATTTCTTAGCACTGTACTTGGCTTATTTTTTACTATATTAGATGTTTTTGATTGTATAGCATTTATTTTTTTTGGTATGAAAACAGTTTTTTTTTTTCTGGAAAAGATGTTCTAACAAAAATATGATTAATTTATCATTAAATATTCTCATTATTTTTGATCGGATCGAATCGAAATTTTTGGGAAATATTTTGTAAAATAATAAAAATACATATATCAGATTTTGTCGAAATCCGTCGAGCAAAGCGATCTATAGAATAGTTCGTGATTTAAGAATCTTCTACTTTTTCACTTTTGGCCCTATTAGGCTGCATTTTTCAGAAAGTCTTAAATAACATAAGGAACATTTACATTCCAGATTTGTTCGAAATCAGTTGAACAGTGTGATCTTTAGAGACATTTCTAGTGAACACAATTATCTTCTACATATTTTAATTTTAGCCCAATTGGGGTCAAAATTTTCGGATCTTAATCGATCTAAGATATGTCCACATTCCAAATTTGGTCAAAAGTGGCTAAAAAATGCGATATATAAAGATATTTATGGAAAATTGATCATCCATTCCTCTCTTTAAGTAAAATTTCAGTACCCGATTATGCTGAAATTTTTCAGAGGACTTCAAATAATCTAAGAAATACTTACATTTCAAATTTCATCGATAAAGGTTGAACGATGCGATCTGTAGAAATGTTTGCGTAGGAGGAGGAGGAGGAGGAGGAGGAGAAGCAGAAGAAAAACTTCTGCTTCTCCTCCTCCTCCTCCTCCTACGATCTTTATATCTGCTGATTTTGTATCTTTTATTCATTCTGGATTTTAAGCTTCAAATTTTCAGTCGATGTCCTATCGAATATTTTCCTCGATCAGATTAATAATATCTAACTTAAAGCGAAAGTTACAACGAATTGAATTTTGGCTGCCACGATTCCAGTAATAAGAAATATAGTTGGTGTCAGCGATTTCCATACTTGGATTAGAGTCGGGCCTCTACATTTGTCATTACTAGGGCTCGGAAGTTTAAGACAAGTCATATTTTTTTCCTTAACTGTATTCAACTTAAAAACCGATTTTAACTGCAAAATAGATGAATTGAAATATATCTAGGTGAAATTTATTGGTCATATAAATTCATATTTACCACGTTCGGTAATATTCGGTCATATTTCCGCCTAAATTTTCGTAAATGTCATATTTTGGGTATTTTTTAGTAATTCACTCTCAATTAAATGTGAGGAATGCAATAAATTAAAAGAATATTTTCCAAGCTGTTTTATGTAATAATTTCTTATCAATTTACTTCTACGTTGCTATAGAACATATGCATATGGCGGCGTTTTGGCAACACCGCATTGAGCCATTTACATCACTTCCTATGCTCTGTCAAGCAGTGAGAGTTTGTTTATTGTTTTCGTAGGTGAGTTGTGAGTCACAACTTTTGACACAAGCTACATAATGCCTAAAGAAAAATGTTCTACTGGTGTAAGACTCCGTTGTTTTGTGAAAGAATTTGGTGAAGAATATTTTACCACTGATGGTAAAGTGCTATTCTGCAAACTATGTGATGTGAAAGTTACAGCAGAAAAACGTTTCCATGTCCAACAACATGTGAAGACATTGAAGCACATAGGCCATATGGCTCGGAAGAAAAGCAACCAGGAAAAGCAGCAATTAATCTTCAATGACAGAACTGCTTCATCAAGATTAGACAAAACTTCAGAGTTTTCGAAGGAACTGTGTAAAATGATGATAAGTGCTAACATTCCTTTAGCGAAAGTAGATAATCTTCATTTCAAGAAATTTATGGAAAAGCATACTAATAGAACTCTCCCCACAGAATCAACGCTGCGTAAAACTTATTTATCTCTTTGTTATGATGAAACCATACAGAAAATACGCAGAGTGTGGCAGACAACAAAATATGGGTGTCAATCGATGAAACTATAGACATTGAAGGTAGATACATCGCAAATGTAATCGTTGGAACACTTCATTCTGATCGTCCAGGTGAAATCTTCCTCCTAACAACCAAGGTCCTAGAATGAACGAATAGTTCAAGCATTGCTATGGTCTTCAATAATGCAATGAAACTTTTGTGGGGGGGATAATCTAAAGAGAGTAAATGTTCTCCTTTTTTGTAACAGATGCCGGACCTTACATGGTGAAAGCTGCTAAGGGACTTAAAATGTTCTACCCAAACACGATACATGTTACATGTATTGCTCACGCAATGCACAGGGTAGCAGAGGAAATACGGCAGAATTATCCTGATGTGGACAAACTGATATCCAATGTGAAAAAGATTTTTATAAAAGTGCCACTGAGGGTTGAAGTGTTCAAAACCAAAGCTCCATCTATAGCACTTCCTCCTCAACCAATCACCACCAGGTGGAGGACATGGCTTCAGGCTGCCATATATTATTGTGACAACTACATCATAATCAAGGATATTGCACAAGTCTGAGTAGCGATGATGCGTCTTCTATTAAAATAGCACAAGATTTGTTCTCTGACAAGTTATTAGGCAATTTGGCTTACATTAAGTCAAATTACAGTTGCTTAATAAGTGCAATTGCTAACCTAGAAAGTGCTGGGATGAACATTCATGAAGCTCTTAAAATTGTAAATAATGCTGAACAACAAATTGAACAGGCACAGGGACAGGTTAGTGAAAACGTGAAAAATAAACTTAAAACTGTGCTAGGTCATAATGATGGCTATGCTATATTATGCAAAATAGCTGATGTGCTGTGTGGGGACGTTGAAGTTGAGTGTGGTAACATGATGCTGGATAGTAATGGACATTGCTTTGTTCAAATATGTTCCGATTACATCACATGACATTGAGCGAAGTTTCTCTGAATGATAACTGGAGATCATTTTCTTCCGACAGCCTGAAGAAACACATTGTCATTCAGTATAATGTAATGAAAGCAGGAGACTAGAAAGGAGTGCTTCCCATATTAATTTTTAAAATTATGTTGAAAACTAGTTTTAATATTCTGTTTAAAAAACACAAAAATAAGTGAACAACATATTTGAAACCATATTGTTGCCTGTTGTGTTTCGCATACTACTATTGATGATAATTTGTATTTTTGTCATATTTTGTACTTTTTAGATCATACTTTGAGAATTTAAAAGGTCATATTTGCCTGCATATTTTGCTTTTTTTAGGTCTTTAACTTCCTAGCCCAAAATATAATTATTATTTTAACAAAATAATTTCTGAAATAAAAGAATTATTATTTAAATGCAACCATGAATGCAATGTTTATGTAGTTTCAGCACACCAAATGTAAACTGAACCTTCGACCCAAGAACAGCCGACATTTTACAATCGAAAAAAAGCCAGAAGTTGAAGTCAAATAATAAAAAGAAGTGTATAAATATAAATAGGAAGTAAACTATGATAATTTAAAACAAAATTTATAATGAAATTGGGATTTAGTTTTTTAAAAGATGCAATTAAAAATTTAGAGTGAGAAAATAATGGCAGCACTTCCGGTCTTGGGAGTTCCAGTCTGGTTCGCATGTGCAGAAACATGGACTTCACACACTTATTCTTTTATTATATATGATTATTTTGTATTCTATTCTGGTCATAAGAAAGAAACACAGCACTTTCTTAACTTTGAACTTGGATTCTTTAAAAGACATGCAATAATTTTACAGTATAGCTATATGGTCAACGAAAACTCTGTAAATGCTAATTTTTAAATAAATTTCGTTATGATACTGACATCATTATAGACATTTCAGGAAGCATTAACTGAAATGTAATAAAGGTGGTTAAGTCAGGCAACAATATTTTTTGGGTAACTGTAATAATATTTGGCCATATGAATAAAGTCATGATCAAAAGTATAAAGTAAACATTTTCTTCGATGTATATAAGCTAGTTTAATCTTTTCCATGCTAGCAAATCCTTTCTTAGACTGAACATATCAAATTGAAGGAGATTGAAGATTCTAGTCACCTAGAGGAATTATTTTAGGTCATTAAAATTTTCTTTGTTAAAGTTTTTTATATATATATTTGTATATAAATAAAAAAAATTACAGAATTCAAATTGTATTATTTTGTGCAAAAATTAAATTTCAAATATCATATCACTATCAAAGTACTAATAAAATAAGTTATGAATTCATATGCTAATAAACAGTTTTATAATTTAAACTTTTATTAAATAGAAAATAAAAATATTATGGCTGCTACTGTTTCTCACTACTAAGGATGCAACATTTCTGAAAAATATCAATATTTAATGTTACTCTATTTTTTTATGAAGAGTTAATACTATTGAATATTTGTCTGGAAAATAGCAATACTTAAACATAATCAAAAATTCAATGAATTTTTTTTATAAAGAAATAAAATAATAATAATGAAAGAATAAATAATAATTTATTAAAAAAGAATACTTTATAAAATTTAGATTGAAGGTTCCCAGATTTTACTATTTTTTCCAATTTAATAAAAATTATTTCTATAAAGTGATTATTGATTAATGAATATTGGATATTTAAAAATAGTATTGGAATCATTAGTTTATATATATATATTTATTATAAAATATAATTTATGATAAAAAAATTACATTGTTTTAAATTGTAATTATAATTCCTTCAAAAAACCTCCAAAGTAAATAAAATCATGTTTTAGAATATTTCCAATAAAAATTTTTAAACAGTTGAAATATAAAATTAAAAATGTAGTATGAAAATGTAATAAGAATGTGAAATTAAGTTTTTCAATCTATCTACTAATATTAACATCAAAAGACAAAGGCAAATGATAATTCTTTTTTTATATGTAATTGAAAATATTCTCTACCAAACATTAAAATTATTATTTGTTTGAATATATCAATACTGACAAAGTATCAATAGAAAAAAAAAATCAATAATCCAAAAGTTTCGAAACTGATTACAAAAATATTAAAGTATTGGCTGCATTCCTATCCACTACTTTATCAACCCACCAATTATCCCCTTGTTAGATCAATCTGCCTTTGATGTCTGAGATCTACTCAATGCTTTTTTCTTCGAGTTGAAGTAAACTTCTAAAATCAATAGTACGAGGTGAAATATGACATTTATAATGATGGTAACCTTTTTTACAACTTCAGTTTTTTTATTTTGTATGCATGGCTGAACATTTATTAGAGATAAATCTAGTATTGACTAGTTGTAAAAATTTATAGGACTGCTTTATATAGGGTGTCCCAAAATTCACGCAAGAAGTAAT
>WUQG02020861.1:0-11431 GCA_011317285.2 Androctonus mauritanicus | reverse complement strand
TTCACTCATCCAAGTAAAAATATCTTAAAAAAAATCATGAAAAATGTCCAGCTGGCTGGATGATTGGACAGAGGAGGATAAGAAAATTGCGATTGGGTTAATTATTATTTAAATATTATTTGTCTAATATAAAATAAATAATTAATTATCTACTAAAGTAACTTTAATATTCTCCTTTTCAAACTATATATATATATATCTTAGAGTATAGACACAGAAGTAATGGAATAGAATTATATACAGTATATTATAAAGTTTTTGATTTTCAGAAATTGTTTTCTTTTTTTGTAAAAGATCTAACTTATCATTAAATACGTTTATAAAATAATTTTATCAAATACTGTATAATCATTTTTCTATTTGTTTATCCTAAAAATAGTCAGAATATTCAAATTATAAAGCGAAACTTTAATGTGCTGTATATATTAATTTCGAAATTTTTATGGCTATTATTATAAAATGACGATTCTTTCTTTATTTATTTATTTACTACTTTATTAATTGTTCTCTTGTAACATTAGGCAACCATTCAAATAAACAAAAATAATAAAAAAACAAACAATCGTAAAGGAAAGAGATAACTAAGCATATAAACAATTAATTTTTGTTAACATAAGTTGGAGAACGAATAAAAAAAAAAGATCTAGTATATTTTTCAGTTCAGTATTAACTGTTTAAGATATCTAAAACAAATATTCAAACTTTAGTATTTACTAAAATGGGATAATATTATATTCATTTTTAAGATAATTTTTTAAAATAAATAATTGATTATATCTCTATTTATCATTTATAATTACGATATAAATTATTTTTTGGATGATTTATTACTAATGGAATTTTTACTATTAAATAGATTAGCGTAACCTGAAATTTAATCTGATTATTTAATAAAACTTAAAATATATATTAAAATTTAAAACTCATTATAATGTTACATAAATTCTAATTTGTTGATTGCTTTTTCTACTCTGATGTGGGTAGGAGCAGACTATACCCACCATCTGATCTACAGTGTCATAGGAGGCAATTAAAGAATCCTCAATCTTAAGATGTAAGTTACCGTGCCCGGAAGATGAATAGTGGAAGAAAAGAAATCATTAACAGTACTTATCTAGAGAATGGTCAAATTTAGGCAGATGAGTATAACCGAGACATTCTGTGAGTATAGGTGGGCCATGCCCACAGCGACATCATTTATCATGAAAGTTCTAAACCTGTCCTATTGTCTGTGATGACGAAATCTATTCTGAGCAGATATTCCCAGTAGTATCTGTGTTCACTGTAAAGATTCATGCTATATAGCTAATGAGGCACATCAGAGCAAAGGCGCTATCACATCATTACCTATTCAGACTTAGTTCATTGCAGGCTCTGATTTTATGGAAATTTTCTCCACATTCAATCCTGATTAAGATTCAAAATCTTCTCTCCCTTCTATCAAAAAGCGATATACTATCAAGTTTTGTTGAGTTCGGGATACTTGGTATTTAGAGGAATGAACTGGCTGATACCGTTGCCAATTCAGCCATTCCCAACCATTCACATATTTTTAGAGTCACATTTGCCGACTTTAAGCCCATAATTAAAGAGAAGCTGAAGCAATCAATTGCAACATTTGAGGAACGAATTAATCTAACAACAAGTTTCATGAAATAAAATCTTCAATCGAACATTGAATTCCAGCCATCGTAGAAACAGGAGAGAGGAAGTCATCTTTGCAAGATTTCGTTTTGGATACAGTTGCTCAGCTAAGGTATCTCTTAATGTGTGAAGACCGATCAGTTTGCGATCATTGCCACTGTGCTCTTTTAATTGTTTAAATTAAAAAGGGCGCAATGACAATGGTGGCATGTTTTAATTCAGTGCACATATTTTACCGCTTAAGTGTTCGACATTTTAATTCTTCAGATTTTAATCTTAAGCTCTTTATTAGCATTGATTTTAAGAGTTCTAATCTCTTTATATTTTTAACAGATATTTGCGTTTTATATTGTATTTAGATTTATTATTGTTTACTGTTTTTATTTGAATTAATGAACTTGACATCATTTCATATTTACTGTTACCTTTTTTACTTGTAGTATTTATTATTGCTTGTTGTCTTCTTGCAATTATTGTTTATTATCTTGTTGCTGTTTTATTTAATATTATTCCTTTACATCCTTTTATAGTTTATTATATTGCTCGCTTGCTTTTATTTATTTTATTAATTTATTTGGCAAAATTTTATTTATTTATTTGTTTTATTTTTATATTATGATACTCGTCAGCTTGACTCACGATGTCTTTGTGCCATTAAATTCCACACAACCAACCAACCAACCAAATTTTATATTTGTTTAGAAGCTTCTTAGTGACGTACTTATTTTATAGATCATAATTTAAAAATAATATATTAAATATGAAAAATATCTCTATACTTTGGAAGTTTTTGAACAATTCATTAGTACAACGAAGTTTTTTTTTATCTTACTACTATAGCTAGTGTTTTATTTAACTAATTTACAGAATTTTCTAATATGTTGGGATTTAACTATTCTAAATGGACTATCAACAAGAATATGATACCAATGAAACTACATTATTTTTTCTATTCAACAGGTAAATTATATTTCAACTAATTTAGTTACTTTTATATATACTGACAACCTTCATATAACATGGTAGTTAGGTTGCCATAAACTCATATAATAATGTAGTGCAAAACCGTGCTATAAAGAATTAAGATTTATCGCAAATTCTAAACCGTGTTAGAGCGAAACCACGTTATATAAATATAAATACTATCATGTATAAAGGTGCAGCAATTTTTTAATCGTGCTGTAGAAGTACCAAGTTATAAGAGGTTGTCTGTATAAACATTTATACAAATACATATGTATTTACTATGATATATTTACTTTAGGTATGGGAACAGGTTTGCTCTATTTGCCACTAATAGCCAAAAATATTGGAATCAGCGCTACAGGATTTGGTTTCATCTTTACTATAATACCATTCATCAGTGTTTTTATTAATCCTATATTCGGATGTATAACTGACAAATTTCAGAAGATCAAACACATTATCATCTTCATAACTATCTTACATACTCCTATTTATTTTTCCATCAATTTTATTTCTGAAATTATTACAGAAAAACAATTTTTCTCCAATGTGTCATTTTATTATGGAGACAATTCTTCTCACTTCATCCAATCTAGGAAATTTTTAAAGTTGGAGCCGAATAATAAAAGTTTTGAATGCCAAACAGAATGTTCAACTTGCAACAAAAATGAATTAATTAATAATGCCTCAATATGTAATCAAATTTTCACTCTCATCACCGAACCATTTATAAATAAAACACAAAACCTTCAAATCATAAACATAACTTCTAAGAGTAATTTTACCCTTTCTTCACAAGAAATGGATGTCACTTGTGATACTAAATGTTTTTTGGATAAAAATGAAGAAATCAGTTCGTTTCATCACTATCAATTCTGGCTGTTTGTTATTTTAACATCTGCAGCCCTTATTATAACCGATGCCATAATAGCTTTGTCAGATACAGCGTGTCACGAAGCACTTGAAGGGAAAGTTAATCAGTTCGAGAAACAGAGAGTATGGTTTTCTGTTGGATGGGGCATCATATCAGTGACTACAGGATATATTATAGAATTAGTAAATATCAATAATAAAGGTAAAACCGATTTTTCTATATGTTTCTATATGCTGTTACCTCTGATGATAATAGACGTAATCGTTCTGAACTTCACAGATATGAGAAAAGAGAAATCATCAAATAATATACTAAATGACGTGAGAAAAATATTTATAAAACCCCATCCCTTTTTTCTTATTACTGCAGTATTTGTTGTCGGAGCGTTTTCGGGTATACAGTGGAATTATGCCTTTTGGTATTTTGAAGAATTGGGAGCTAGTAAAATATTAATGGGAGTTAGTACAGCAGTACTTTGTATATTTGCTGAAGTTCCCTTTATGTTTATTTCTGGATGGATCATTAAAAGAATTGGAAGAGATAATAGCATGTGTTTAGCTTTTATTGCATTTTCTATTTGGTTTTTAAGTGCATCGTTCATTTATGATCCGTGGTGGATTATATTACCCGATCTGACGCAAGGACCTTGTTATGGTCTTTTTTATGTTGCAATGTCGTCTTATGGAAAAATTGTAGCTCCACCAGGAACAGAAGCTTCCATGCAAACAATTTTACGAGCAGCTTTTACAGGCTTAGGTAAGCACTTTATGATTTCATTAATTCTGTTGCTTTATTTTTTTATTTAAATTTATTTATTATAGCCTAGATTATAGAGTAACTGAGGGTATTATGGAATACCATTTCGTTTTTATAATTTATAAAAAATTCTAAAAAAGTTTATGTGAATATCCATAGAACACATGAGAAACATCATGTGTTATTAGGTTCTATGGACATTCACGTGTAACATATTTAAACATATCATTTGAATCCATAACTGGTTTTTTCGCTTTCTATATTATTACTACTTGAGTAATAATATAGAAACATACTAGTAATAATATTTAAACATGGTTGCCCTAGTTTATATATCTATCATGTAATTTAAAAAATTATTTAAAGTTGCAAAATTCCATATTGTCCAGAAAGTGTGGGTTAAATGGAATAGTATTCCATTATTCAAATAATTAAAAAAACAGTATTTTCTTCCAAGTATATTTCAAGAGTATTAGAAAAATATGTACTTAGAACATTGTTTTATTCAATATTTGTATCATTTTCTAGTGGGTGGTGAAGATTTTCGCTTAGGCATAGTGATAGCCTAATAGAAAAATAAAATAGCCTTAGAATATTTTATAGACTAGTCTGATTTAGAAAGTAGTCTGATCATATATCTATTTAAATTTTAATGGATCAAACGTTAACTCAAATTATAGTAGTAGGACTGAACGTAGTAATATGGAATAGTATTACATATTGTCACCACCCATACGATAATTTTTGAAACAAGTTTGCTCCAATAGAAGCCAAATTTCTCAAAATAGGAAGACATATTATGAAAATGTGCTTCCTGAATCCTCTTAAGAAACTGATAAAACAATCATAATCCTAACTGTAGTCTTTACAGATCCGATGATTTCAGATGGCGCAAAAATTTTTGTATTTAATGAAAACACGTTCTTTATTATAAAATGTTATGTTTCCCACCGAGAAAACTGAAACTGAGTCCAAAGTATGTCACCACTTTAACATAAAACTTCTGCATTATTTGTTTCACAACATCGTCTGTTCTATGACAAACCATTCTATTCCATATAACCCTCCTATTCCATAATACCACCAGTTACTCTATAAAATAAATTTATAGCATAAAAGAAATAGGCCTATATAATTTATTAATTATAAAATTGTTGGAAAAGTTGTAATTGAAAGAAATATTTTATTTATCTATAATTTCAAAAATAAATATAATAGAGGAAAATAATAATATATTCATCTTCAGGTGTGGGTACAGGAAGTTTACTTGGAGGAATTGGTTTCGATAAATTTAGTAGCCGATTAACTTTTCGATTTGCAGGATATATTGCATTAATTTCAGCTGCTGTATATAAGTTCATTACAATATTTATAGCTGGGGAGAATTCTATTACAAACAGTAAGTTATGAATATTCAAGTACTATAAAATATAATATCAAATATATTTTGTTAATAATAATAGTAATAATAATAAATGAATAAAATGAATTATTTCGAACTATTTTATTAATAGTAATTTTTTTAGATATTATGAACCATTAATTTTTATCTTAATAAAAATAGTTACATATAATTTCTAAATTACTTCTTATTTTTATATGTATATGCTTTAAAATAATAATAATAATAATAACTAACACTATTTTAGAAAACTTGACACACAAGATATATTATGACAGAACAATCTTAACAGACAAAACTATACATCACAACAGACCAGACATCACTCTCATAGACATGCAAAACAAAGTTGCCTACATTATAGATATCTCAATATCCAACACAAACAACATCCAGGATGCATTCACTCAAAAAATTAGCAAATGCACAGAACTCTCACAAGAAATTAAGCGTCTTTGGGGAATGTAAAAGTACTCATCATTCTATCCTCAACAGGACTAATTCCTCATACTCTACACAAAAGCTTCAAAACACTATCCCAAGACATACATAACAGTAGAGAAGGCATCACTACTCAATACATGCAACATAGTAAGAAAGTTTCTCAGCATTGACACAGTTATTAAATGTTAACATACAACTAACACCACGAGCTGCTATATCTTGGCTGTTATCCGACATAGCACTTTGCTTCGGAGTCATTCCGTGTTCACATTGATGTACTTCAATATAATAATTAATAATATTAGTATTTATACTATATATATATTTTACATAAAACATATATGAATTACGACTCATCATCTAAAAATATTAAAATAATAGCGATGTAAGCCAGTACTGAAATTTTTATTAAAAATGCTAAAACTATATAAACTTATTTGTGGTATTACATCTTTCATTATCAAAGTTTATATTGAAAAATATATTAACATTTCAATATAAATTTTGATGTACAATATTAGCTGATCATAAGTACAGTATAGTTATTGAAAGGCATTTTCAAATATATCCAGCAATCATAACTCTATCAAACATAACAGGAATTTCCTGGAAACATGCGCTAAAACTATATTATCTTGAATAAGATGTCACCATTATGACTTCTTATTCAAGATAGTATTTCTATCGATGAATATAAGTTAATTAAAGATAGTAGCGATCATTCTAAGATTGGGCATATGATATTACTTACCGTGGAAAAAAGAAACAATACAATACAGTATTTGCTTGTACCACAATTTCTACAGGCGATTGATGGGTATAAAAAAAAAGACACGAAGCATTTCATGACATGCTTGCAGATATTGATAGAATGATGTTTCTGGTTTTGTCTAATTCATTTTGCTTATGAAGCTGTATTGTGAAAACAAAGGTAATGCCGCTGTTAACTTTGTTTAATGTAGTTGGGAAGAGATCCACTAGTCATCAAGTAACCTCTGATAAATGATTGCACGTTTTGAAGAAACTGATATCCAGATGTGACTCGAACAAACTTTCCAATTTATATTTTAATCCATTTTAGAAAATAGATTAAAATACAAAATGAAAAACTGAAAATGATGCTATGATCTAATAAGATATAGGTTTATTTACCAACAGAAAATAGACTTATATCTCAATAGATCTTTTCGCATATATTATGTCTCCATTAATAACTTTTAAGTAGTCAGTAGATTTTCATGAAACTCGATAATGACAACTTGAAGATAAGATTTTCTTATTAATATTAATTTGAAGATAACTTCGCTCTGCATATTTTAATTCCATAGCTTCAAACGTTTAAAAATTATGAACATTCAAAAGACTTTCTGATTATTCTTTTAATGTCTTTTGAATTAATTAAATGATTTTCATAAAATTTAATAGGAAGATCGAGCTACTGAATATAATCTTGAAAACGCATAAATTAATCTTGTGCTTTCAACTTTTTAAAAACATTCAAACGTCTGAGATTTCCCACAATAAATTTTGAATTATTTTACAGATTTTCATGAAGTTCATTAAAAAGGTCAGACTATTTAAATGGTTTTAATAAGATTTTAATTACGCATCCTTAATCATTTCAAAATAGCGACATCTTTCCAGAACTAACTGCTAAGATCAATTTTATAATTTCTATATAATATTATATAGAATAATGTATATTTATAGTATTAATTTTCAATTTAATATTATAAACAAAATTCGCTTCAATACATTGATCCTCTTAACCATTCCGGTATCTCATAAGAGGATACTAAACTTTATTCGTCACTAATTCAAATAATTTTGAGTACAATATAATTTATAGAAGATCTACTTCATTATTATTATTATTGATTTTATTTTAGACATTTTAATAAAATTAATTTATAAATTTTCTTTAAAAGAAAACGAAGAAGAGAATGTAGAAAAAAAGACAGAAGATAGAGTAATGAGATTTTGAAAATACCATTTAATATAGTGTAGATATACCTTAATGGAGCAAATAATTGAAACAAATATTTTATGTTGCATTTTATATTAAATGGAAATTTCATATTTTTATGTAAATAATATAATTTGTCATAAAAATTGAGTTTGTTTTCGGGAAATAAAATTATAAATTCAATTCATAAAATACGATATTAAAAAGCTTTATTGACAAAAACAAGTTTCATAGTACTGTATAGTTAAATCGAAAAAAAAAAATTAATGCTATAACTGAAAATATTTTACCAAAGGAAAAATAGAATAAAATAATCTGAGATGATTTATATTTTTAATAGATTTAAATTCTATAAATAAAATATCTTTCCTATATCATTGCTAAACCAAAATATTATTTAATTTTACCAATAAAAAATATAAGTTAAAGTGAATGAATATATAACTTATTTTAAACGATAATATATTGTATATATTTTCGATTTAAAATGAATAACTTTTTAAAATATCCAATAAACATATGTTTCATTGTTAGAAAAAAGTGAAAATTTCAGTGATGTTCTATATTAATAGACTTTCCTTACTGTTATAAGAGTTGAAAGCGATAAACACACATTTTTGCTATACATTATGTTATTATTATATATTTTATTGAAAAGTAACCTGTGTTATTATATAGATTACATAGATAAAATATTTAACTAACTTCTAACTTAATTCGTCAAAAATGTAAAATCTAGAAGTAAAGTTATGAAATCATCCTTCAGAATAGTTTTTATTTTATTTTATTTTTCATTTCTTCTCCTGATCCTCTACTTTAGTATACAGTATTAATATAAAGTCTATATTTTTATTTATACGTCATGCCTAATATATTTATTAATCACTCCTTTTACACTTTTTATCTATTATTTTTTTAAATAAAATATATAAGATAAATCTCGGGCAAATGGACATCATTTTAAGAAAATTAGCAATATTTAAGACATTAAAACTGGTAAATACATATTAGAAGTATTTTATATATTGCACAGGTACCTTCATATAACACGGTAGCTAGATTCCTAAAAAACGTTGCATTGTGTGAAACCGTGTTATATGAGACCTGGAACCAATATAAAAAAGGGAGTTATGTTCTAAAACCAATTAAAAACAAATAGCTTTCTTTAATTCCACAAAAGAAACTTAATTTTTATTAAGAATATTAATAGCACGAAACATAAAGAAAGAAAAAACATGTACGTAAGAAAGAAAAAATATGTATTTTTTTTAGAGGCTCTAAAAAAAAACAATATATGTAAAACAAAAAAAAATATATAGCCTATGTAACATTCATTTAATAATTATATCTCTCTTACTACTGTTCAGTTAAAACAAGAACGTTTTTTCTTTTTAACAATACGTCTTCACTTTCTGAACATTTTTCTGCATTTAGTTTGTGTATTTTCTGTTGGCTTTATAAAATCTGTAATCTAACTCGTTACAAAACAATCGTTCCCTAAGATATACCCAAAAATAATTTTTTAATAGAAATTTTTTTTTCCATTTCGCATTCTTCTATGAAAGAATAAAAACTTGTTTTTTTTTTTAATCCAAGAACTAAATGTTTAGAACAAAAAATACTCAATGGTCGCCAATTAACTCGATTTCAAATCGAAATCGAAAATAGGCTGAATATCGTCCCTCTCGTGACAAACTAACGAAATAGCATTTATGATTAATTTTAGCCAAGTATTTCCCAATAATTGCACTTTGTGTGTATATTATGTGTCCATACTGTGGATTTATAAAAATTAATGAAAAAATTTTGTGTTGTAGGAGAGTGAACGTAATTTTCTAAATGTGTTAAGTAAAAATCGTGTTGTAGAAGTAGCTTATTGTATGAAAGTTTCCGCAATTTTCAAATCGTGTTAGAACGAAACCGTGTAATAGGAGGGATACCTGTATATATATATATATATATAGATATCCAAATTGCTTAATTTTTTAGCATGGCTGTATTGTGATTGGATCCAATTAAAAAGTTTTATCTTTTATTATATCATTTAGAATTTTAAATAAATTAATGCATTTTAAAAAAACCATGAAATTGTCAAACATTCCTTCGGACTATGATCCTAAATTCTTTGTATATTATTATTATTAAGAATTAGAATTTTTGAGGGATACAAAATGTATTCACAAATGCTGATTTATTATTTATAAAGCAATAATAATGCCAAAAATCATTGCTTGTATCTTTTATCATAGTTTGTATATCTTTTTACAAACTCTGTAATCTGACCCGCTACAACTCGTTAAACGAACCGCTACAAAATAATCGTTCCTTAAAACACGGAAAGATGGAGTAAAATTGGATATCCCTGTATCAACATGGTGACCACTGCAATCTAGTAGCGAATTCGCAAACTATTTCTAAGGGATCATTATGGTAGTAGGAACTGAAGTGGAGACAACTTTGAACGGTGGTTGCTTTGCTAAAAATGTTTTAAAGTTTTTGTGGTGAAATATCTCAATTTTGTGATTAACGTATACCACTCTATAGTGCCGTATACACGAAGAATCATTATCGATAATTGTATCTCTGTATTCATTAAACTTTTAAAGAAATATTTTAACACATTAATCGATATTTTACCGCATCGTCGAATTTAGATATACCATTTTTATTAAAATATATCGTAGTGGGTCAAATCCAGGTAGTACATATAGTTCAGTAACCGATATATCCGGAAAGAAATCAGAAACCTTCTAAGCAAAGCTTTTTAAACCACAAAAATCAATGACATAAAACGGAAAAGCATAAAAGCAATCGAAAGGGGAAAAAGAAGTAAAGAAATTTATGAAAAGTGAAAAAAATATATATATTGAAAATACAGAACCGTCCTCGGAGGAGGAAGGAAACCTTGAGATCGTCATATTTTGCAACGAACTGTACGCACATTCCAAATCAAAGGAAAGGACACCTCCAGTGTTGCACGTGTCAAGAGTGGGATCGTGATGCTTATTCAAACATAGAGGAAGAGTCACATTTATAAGTGACTTTTGCTGCTTAAATAAGAAACAGTGTTTTTTTTAATTTTTATAAAGAAAAATTCTGAAAATATGGACTGTTAAATGTATTCAAATGGATAGCCGGTTTTATCCCACCCATGTGGTAAATCGGGTATTTGTACTTTAAAAAAGAAAAAAAAACTCCTACCTAATAGGACAAACACATTTTTGATATGAAATCTTATAGTTCCTGATAGGCAGTGCCGGATTAATTACATACGAGGTCCTAGGCACTAGAATTCTTCGGGTCCCTTATTACAACAAAATGTGCTATATATATATATATATATATATATATACATAAGAAAAGTATAAAGAATAGACTA
>WUQG02020850.1:0-11431 GCA_011317285.2 Androctonus mauritanicus | reverse complement strand
TATGGCACTGATGAGGGACGTATTATGTCCGAAAATGTTTTGCCATTTAAAACTTTTTACTTTGCTGTAGAGCTTATGTAGAAATTCAGTAACTAGAGAAACATTTGTATTTGTAATTTTCACCAGTTTTAGATAACATTAGAGATCTTAATTTAAAAAAAAAAAATAATAATATAATATATTTAATGTATAATTATTAAATTCCATATATCACATATGCAGCAAATAATTTTCAAAGATATACAAAATTTTTTAAATTTCAGACTGCAATCCTGTTATAATATAGTAGTAGTAACCTCAATGGACATGTGTTCTAGTTAATAATTTAAATCTTATGAATATTTAATGCAATGCAATTCTTAATTCTCAGGATCTCTCATGAAATACTTTGCAAACAAAAAAATTGTAAAAAGTAAATTAGTGTATAAATTTGATTATATTTTCATCAGTTACTGCACACAATATAGCCAAATTAAATAAGATCAAATGAAGTTTCCATCTAGAGTCAGCTGTAAATTTAGATTTATCTTAATAAAATAATGTTTTATGATCTAATAAACTTACCATCAATATATCTAATTAATCAACATTAAATATCGCTTTTTATTTAATTAGTTTAATCTAGTTGTATGAAAATAATCATATCAAAAAATTTATTTAATGAGAGTTGTTATATTTTGAAAATATGAAGTCATCTTCATAAAAAGGTTATTAGTCACCGTAGTGATGATTATGGATATATTAAAAAAGCAATTTTTGATGAATTAGAATACGTTAGCATAATATATTGGAAAACAAGTTTATTTTTTAATAAAAAAAAAAAAAAAATTAAATTAAAAACATAAGTTTTAAATTTAAAATATTGGAATCAGTGAAGAGAAAAAGTGCAAAAAATATTGAATCATAACAAATTTTGCTAATATCTCAGGAGTGATTTCTTGTTTACATTGTATTTTTTATTATGGAAATACCAGAAAACTTTTGAACAATTTTATAACTTTTTAGTTTATCAATAACATTTATGATATATCAAATAAATTATTAAAATAACGAGCTACAGAAAATTAATTATTTTTCTTCTATTTTGTTTCTAGATAGTTCGGAAATATCTATATATTAAAACAAATTATTCCAGAAATAAATTTCTTAAACATTCACTAGTAATGCTTTGTAACAGTTTAAACAGATAGTTATCGACTTATAATTCAACAACCAGTCTGCAAGTCGGAAATACCTTTATCTATCAATTGTCCACTACCATTTGTTCATTATAATAATACAATATAGTATGATGACATATTTATGAACACAAATCTAATTGAATCAGACAAAAATCAACATTGCTGGCATATCTATGCATGGATTTACATGTGTAAATTGCACTAAACAACGACTGATTATCAGTTGCATCCTGGTTGTACATATGAGTGCTCATAAGTCGAGAACAATCTGTATACGTAATTTAAGTGAGGTATTATTGAGTTTTCATTTTGTCTTTAATTTTTAAAATCCAACCAACTTATATATGAGAACATTGTACCATATATAAAAGAGTAAAAAAGAAAACATTTAGATGATAAATGTGCCATGAGACATATTCAAGAAATCAATTCATTAAAAATATAAAACAAAAATTTTACTTTTTGAAATAAAGTCTATTTTTGTTTTTTTTTGTTTAAGAACTTCAATTACAAATATTAAACAATCTACACAAAAATAAATAAAAAAAATTCAAAAAATCATGCTACTAAAAAAACAATCTATATTTTGATCTATCATCCGTATTCCCCAATTTTATGCACATAAAGGAACTTAAAGTTTAGAAAACAAGTGTTTTCTTTAGCTTTCTTTTATTTGAATGAGGAACTTAATTTTGCATGCTTTAATGAATGAATAAACATCGATACATAAGTTGGTTATGCAGGAGTTCCAAAGAAAGAATTTAAAATTACATTTACTAACTTATGCATTATTTCTCTGCATACATTCACTTTGGAGGAGATATAATTATACACAAAATTCAATATAATTTTGTGAATGTTAAAAAAAAAATTAGAATTAAACAAACTTCAATTTCTCAATCTCTTGAGAAGATTGAAAGGTTCATGTTTAGCAGATAGAAAACATGTTTCGTGACATTAATAATTTTTTGGAAAAATCAAAGACTAATACAATTTTTTAATATAAGTAACTAGGAATAATACTATACATAAGTTTATTTCATATTCTGCATTACATAATTTTTAGCACACAAAGGAGAAGGAAAAAAAAAGGGATAAAATACAAGAATGATACTAGGACTTGGACAAACTGATCAATATTTGAAAAGAAATCTATCAGACAAACATTTTCTACAATCAAAAAAAAATTGATGTAAAGAGTCAAAAATGACAAACTAACAGAATAAATTTATAAGATCTTCCTTAAGGAAGAAGGAGGGGCAGAAAAAATTCATAATAAAAAATCAGGAAGCTATGCTGTAAGTAAAATCTCACTTTTTCACCAGAAGAAAAAAATCAAAAATAATTTACAAAATAATTCATCATTCAAAATCACTTACGTAAGCATATCTTCCAAACTTCAGTATTATAGCATGAAGTGTACAGAATCCAGCAGAAATCATTCCATATATATGTTATTTTTTTTTGTTATTTTTGTCACCTGTATCTTCCCATACACCTCTAAGTACCCAGCTAGGAAAAAACAACAGTTTTGGCTGGGTTTGTTCTTATTGTCAATGAAGTTTATAATTTTTTTTCTTTTTTTTGTCTTTATAATCTTCACCACTGTTCGGCAAAATATAGCTATAGTATATCACTAATTCATCATGATTCACCATTTCCAGAGTCTTCATTATCATCATTATATTCTTCTTCTTCCTCTTCATCGTTATCATCCATATCATCCCCATAGTCATCATCATAGAAGTCCGTCATATCGGTCTCTGTTTCAGAAGGTTTGGCGCTATGTTTGATGCAGTACTCTTCTATAGTCGTAGGTACCACAACATTATCTTTCTCAGCTTCCATTCGGCTAGCAAGTACTTGTTTCCTGTCACAGATGTGAAAAATTATTATTCTGTAATAAGGGAACAAAATTTTTATCTTTCTAAAAGCAACATCAAAGAGATCTTACCTAATAATGTTTTCATATTCTTTATCTTTTCCTCTAGATTCTTTCCATCGACGATACATTACAGATGCATCAACATTGGCAGGTGAAAATGTATTTGGTTCATTCAGTAGAGAAATAACACTCAAAAGAATTGTTCTAAATAAAACATATTAATTAAAGAATTTTAGAAATACTTCTTTTGAAATCCTTTATTAAAAATCAAAGCAAATACTTTATTCCATTACACTAAAATATAATTATGTTATATAATAAACATTTTGCTTTACGTATATAACAATCAAATCATCACTTTGCTGTAGTGCTGGATTTTTGATTGTTATATAATTATCTACCCTTTTGATAACTATTCAACAAAAACCACTTGTTTTTATATATTAACCAAGTCCAAAACAGCACTACAAGCAAGTACCAAAGAAATTTTAATTTCATACTTGCTTGTAGTGTTGTAGTTGCTTGTAGTTTAGGAAATTAAAATTTCTACCCTTTTGACTTAAGTTTTCCTAGTAAACAAACATTTAAGCAGAAAAAAATAGTTCATTTAAGAGAGAATACAGGAAGACAGTTTCAGCTTAATAAAGCTATCATTAGTAGTTATAAATGATTCAAAAATACATTCTAAATATATTTTTGAATCATGAGTACATGTTCAGAAAAATTATTCATTCTTGTGATTTTTTATAATAAAAAATAATAATAAATAAATAAATTTAGAAGAAAAACAATTAACAATGAATATAAATATATTATTTATTCTTCCACAAGCCCATAACCATGCTGTAGGAATTATTTCTAGAGTAGGTTATCATTGATCATTTGAGAGTCCTCCTTTTAAATAGTTCAAACACTTTTGATAATCTTATCTTGATAGCAATCAACAGGTTTTATTATTTTTATGCCATCATTTGACATTTTTGTTCACTTTGTAAATCTTTTTGATAATGCAGTGATGATATTTCCATTTATCAGGATATTGTCTATATGTTTCTTTAAATGACATTTCAAACTTCTGGAAGTACTCCCTATATAAAACTTCTTCGTGCTCATGTCTGTATTGACTTCCAGTACTATTATGATAGTGGATAATTGGTTATATTGGTGGAAATATGATTTCACTAGGATCTAATTATAGATATTTTTGTGAAGAGGTTAACTCTGACCTATCCTATTTATTAATTTATTATGCTCTTATTTTATCGTTATATTTATTATTATTTAATGTATTATATTTTGTTTAAGAGTTAACTTACTTCCATGTTCTCTGTCTTAGTATTTGGTAATTATGGGCTTATGGAATGGACATCCGTCTTCCAAAGGAGCTTTCTCTGATGACGCCATCGCCTCTAAATAATTGTGATGCTCTGATGTGATGCCTTCTCCTCCAAATAATTTTTACCACTGGTCCGATATAAGAAAATAAGAATGATCTTTTATCGATGTTGTGTTTGGTTTATGATTTAAAGTGTAAAGAGGATGACATGAATTGATTTACTCCTGTAAATTAGTAAAGTTAAACTTATGTAAATGAAGCAATGTGGGACTATACATTACCTAGTAGAAAAGCTTAAGATTCTCATGACTCGGAGAGATGTAACACAGAGATGTTAATTTCAAAGTGAAATTGCTTGAGTGACATTTGAATTCTTGTAAGGATCTACAATGGTTAAAGTTTGTATCGGTTGTGGAGGTATTAGAATTTAAGTAGTCTAAGATTTATTGATTGTGAATAATTTGATTTTGGATATTTGAATTTTGATTAAATAAGTTTTGTTGATTATTTGAAGTTGCTTTATTAAAGCTTTGATTACACTTTTGTAAGTGGTTTTTGAGCCTAATAAATTTATATTTTTATTATTTGACTTGTTTTGAGAGTTTATTGAATTTATTAGTGTAAGTTTGTAACGTAGTTTTTGACAGTCTAGTTCGAACACTTGTTTGATACTTTTACAGTTGCAAGTTTCCAGTTGTTTATTTTGTCAATTAGACGTTAGTTTTGATTGTCGTTTATTTTGACTATATTTATTAGAAAATAGTAAAAGACCCAAGCTCAGGCAGAACTCTGGATTTGCAGAGTCGTGTTAACCATTAGATTTAAATTATAAGTATTATTATTGTTATTATTGATATTCGATAGAATTAGCAACTTTGCAAACTGCAAGCATAACTATGGGCCATATCATATGATATAATAGTATCATATTCTAATTTCCTTGACTCAGGTGGTACAGTTAGTGAAGAGTCTTTGGAAGACTACTGTAAAGGATACCAATTTGTATTGTATCAATACAAAATACTTTGAATGAAGAGTGAGTAAAAAAGTATTTTCTATTGATTGCCTGATCCAACACAGTACAAATTGATGGCCTTTATAGGAGTCTTCCAAAGACTCCTCACTCAATGTACTACCCGAGTCAAGGAAATTAAAATACGATATAATATCACATGACATGACCCAAGGTTATACTTACAGTTTTCACAAAAATATCTATAATAAGATCCTAGCAAAGTCATATTCTTATGATCAACTACCTTTGTAATTACAGAATTCTTTTGCTCCCCTGCAAGTTACAATGTTATTGAAGCCAATCTTATATGATTCCACTTTGAAGAATATTACCAGAACCTTACATTTAAACTAAATTTATTTTTTAATCTATAAAAGACAGAAGGCAACATACATCATATTATGCAATAACAAACACCAGTCTGATCAATTTCACTTGTCTTAATTCTACTGGATGCCAATACAGACATGGGCATGAAAGAGTTATGTAGGGAGTACTTCCAGCAGTTTGAAATGTCATTTAAAAGGAGCATATGGATGATATCAGAAATGGAAATAACATCATTGCATTATCAAAAATATTTACAAAGTGAACATAAATGTAGAATGATGATAACAATCAGAAGCTTTTACTATTTTTGTATCAAGACGTAAAATTAGCGGAAGTTCTTGAATTACTTAAAAAGAACAAGTTAAATTGCTAAAATAAATAAAAGTTAAATAAGTAAAATTAAATAGTGATGGTCAGGAATATCATCCACATTATGTTGTATGTCAGAATATTTGTGACAGCAGTCATTGTTATGCCATGATGACATCAAAAAATGATAATGTGTGATGTCATTGCTATGGCATATCAATCTCATACTCTCATAACATTCTGGGACATAATCCATTATGTTATGTTATATGGGCAAATTTTTTTGATGTCAGTAAACTGTTATGTCATAATGATGACACATACTGATGATGTTTATGTCGTCATTCATTGTTACATAATGGTAATATCATGCTTGTGAGATCATGTCGTCATTCCTTCTTCATTCTTTGAACACTAACAATAGTCAGAAGAACAGGCTGAATGATTTAAAATGCATGACTCAGAGTATCCTATGCTACTCTTGAAGAAAGTCATCCTGCAAAGTTTGATGCCAATAAGTCAAACAATGTGGGAACATAAGTAGAGCAAACAGATGGAAAGAATGACTCAAATGTGCACCACAGCCCACTCGAATGAAGCAAAATGTGCATAGCATTCAGCGGGACGAAACTTCACGGGCTTGTCCAGGAATTGAACAGGGACCTCTCGCACTCAAAATGAGAATCATATCTCTAAACCAATGAGCCACTGCAAAACTTTGGAGGGTGCATCATGGGAAGTCACCCTCCAAAGTTTGGTCCTGACAGGTTAAACAATATGGGAGCTTATGAAGAACAGTGCAACATTGATTTTATACATATAGATTTGGTGATGTTACAAATAATTTTTGCTAAATGAAATAGATAATTCTTGATTTTATTATCTAACTTATTTCCTTATTAAATTTTTTCAAAACAAGCCTGTAAGATGAAAAAATAATTTTAATTTTACCAAAGTGTAAATTAATAGATTAATATGAGTAAATATTAACTATTATGCTAAATACCAATGAATATGTTATTTCTAACAAAAAACATTGTTGAATAATTGTGTTAATTATAGTAATTTCATAATGTTAAAATTGATTTGCATTGTTTATTTTTTGAAATCTGCTAAGTACATTTACATTGTTTTATAAAGCAAATGCAACTTTAGAGAACTTAAAATGTCAAAAATTATTATTAAAACTATTATGGTAACATTAAGCAGAAAAATATAGGAATTTTAAAGATTTATTGGGAGGAGCAAATTTTGTAAAAGAAAAAGTATATTTTTAGAGACTTCATATAAAATTTATTTTTTATTATTAAATAAAAACTACTTATAGTCAAATATTTGCAACTGTATATCAATATATAATAATTTAGATTTAAAAAATTACTACTATAATAAGTGTTTCTCAAAGTGAGCGATACCATCCCCAGTGGGCACTGGAGTGATTTAAGGGGGCATTTGAAGCTCCAAGTGATATTGGGAGGTGCAATATAAAAATCAGTGGGTGGCACAAAAAATTGAATGAATTATAAAAAAACTTTAAATTACTGTACATCTTACATATACAGTGTTTTTATAGAGCAGGAACTTGAAACAAAATCAATAAGATAATTTTAGTGTCTTATAATTAGGTTTTTTCAAGTAATTATGTTAAAAAACCTTGTATTTTACACCACACTACAGAAGTGAAACTTACTTTCCCAAGTACTGTTCATTTTAAAACAATCAGAACACTATTTTTTTTTTCAATTTCCCCTATGAGCTAGTTTTCAGTTCAGTGCATAAACTTCGAATTCCTGAAATCTATATGGACAAGAATTATGACTAAAAGCCTGTGTTTCAAGGATCGCAGAAAAGAGTATCATATGTCACTGGACTCAACCCATGTTCCATGGAATATTTCTGGGTCTCTTCATGATCCCTATCAGTACGGAAGAGTACTGAAATATATATACTGCAAAAAATAGTAGATGTAAGTTTTCTGAGGGGCATGGAACATTCACTTTTTTTCTAAAATTGGGCAGTACACTAAAAAAGTTTGAGAAACACTGCTATAATAGATGGAAATAAATTTTATTAATTTTGCTAGTGAAACTATCAATAGCTAGAAGAATTTTTAGAATTATTATGTTAAACATACCTAACATTCTGTGTAGGATTCCAACGTTCACAGGGTAATTCTCCACTCTGAGGATCATCTACAGGAGGATGCAAGATAGAAATACACAAATCTCCATTCTGAAATATTAAAAATATTTTATTATTACTAATATTGTGATATTAATAATAATAATGATAATGAGTTCAAATTTATACCTCGTAAACATTAGGATGCCATACTTTTGTCAAGAACCGAATAGTAGGAGGTGAATAAGGATAATCTGGAGGAAACCTCATATGAGCCTAGAAATGCATTTATATAATAAATTAATCTGCTTATATCAACATGGAAAGTAATATTCATTTGTTTGTAAATAGAATTCTAATTTTAAATCTTCAAATAAGCAATAATAAGTGGTGGTGTAATTTCTAGATAATAAAAAAAATTACTATAGAAATCAATAAAAAAAATGAAAGTAGTTTTTGTCATTTCATATTGATAATCTATCAAAATATAACGCAGGTTGGGTAATCCTCAATTTATCCAACATACAGATAACTGTACTTATGTAAAGATTTCCTGACTAAAAACAAAAAATATATTGATTGTAATGAATAAAGCTATAATGCAGAGATAGAAAACATTTTCCTCCTAATTTCACCACTTATCATGTGTGTTTGTTTTATGGGCTTATTAAGTTAATTTTGGTTAAGTTCTAGTCCAAAATCTGAACTACATCTGAAAAACAAGATGTGGGACTCTAAATCAAATCCATAGCATCTATAATGATGAGATTACTTTACTGTATGACAATCTTTAATATAAAACTTTTTGATGTCATGAATTTATGACAAAGTATACAATACTATTTTAGTACTGTATAGGATATGCTCCGAGATACGCATGTTTTGACTTATGTAAATAGATTTATTTTGTGAAATCTTACATAAGTTGGGATTGCCTGTACACATACTTCAATAATTATATAAGTTAACTCATTACTGCCAATACTGTATGTCATATGGGTTTGTTTAAAACAGTATTCATCAAGTTTCCTGTACAATTTTTGGATTGGTCTATCCTTACATACAGCAAGATCATTGTGTTTTATAATTTAAGTTATCTCTTTTAGTATCAAAAATTTGTATTTTATATATTTTTTAAACAATAGTAAACAATACAATATTTTTAAAATGCATGAAATCTTTATAAAATTACATTTAATTTGATTAATAAATATTAGTTCATTATATAGGATTTATTATATTCCTAATAAAATATGATTACTTACAGTTATAATAAAATAATTAGAAATTATGGACTTCTTCACTTTTTCCTTTTAGAGTATAGAGTAACTATCAATATCTGCTTTCTGGATTTTAAAATTATAAATTTCATGAAATATAGTAGAAGATTAATTTCTGTTCTGTCATATGAAATAAATCCTCTTGATAAGCAGCAAAAAACACACACTATACGGGCAGAATACACACAAATGTTGAATAAAAAACATTTGTGTGTTTTCTGCTCATATTGCCTGCATATAAAAAGCTTGATCTTTGAAGAGTAGTAGAGAGAAATATGTTTATTTAAATCTTCTTCATTTTTAATAAAAATATCAAAAACTTTTCTTTAACCAAAAATAACCAGACAAGTTTATGTAAAACAACAAATAGATTGAAAAATATCAAAATGTTGGCCCATCGTGGTAATCAAAATTTGATTTGTTACATTCCAGACAGCAGTGTCTTAATTCAGAACAATAGCTCCTGACTGCTGTTTAAGTGCTGATGTCATTAATTGAACTGTTAGTTTTAAGTACTATTTTAGTTAAAGCTGAAATACCGAAGAAAATTGCCATTACTGGACTCCCTATTAGTCCATTCATAATGGAGTTGCAGCATTCACATTTAGATTTAAAACATTTCGAGAACAATAAATGTTATATATATATTATTAAGTCTTACATCATACAAAACTGAAAAGAAATAAAAAAAAGATATAAGCAAGCTATTATCCTCAAAATATTTAAATATGAATTTCAATATTTCACAATATATCAATTTGTTTTCTGGTACCAGTATGATCTGACTATACTGTCCAGCTGAGCGAAATGTGCAATTGTGATCATGTGCATTAGTACAAGAACGGGATGTCTCCATTATCCAAATAGGAAGTTCTGAGGAGTTCATGTTCGAACACGTGTTTGGTATGTGACTCTCCCTATTTGGATAATGGAGACGTCCCAATCTTGTACTAGTGCACATGATTACACCTGCCCATTTTGCTCAGCCAGACAGTACCTGGAGAAAATTTAATTCATTCCAAATACAGGTAATGCTTGGCTGATAACCACTTGTATTTTCAATGGCAATGCTATTGATAAATTTATGATCGGTCAATCCAATTGACAAAGGGTTTAAGTCCCTTATAAATGGTCTGATGTAAAAAAAGTAGCTTTTTGTGTCTAGTTCTTTTATTTTTGTGTTTGTTAAGTTTTTTTATGATAAAGTAGAATGCAATAATAAACATTCATACTAGGCATTCCATAAATTTTTGATATTTATGACATACAATGATGGAATTCGTTTTAAAGTCAGACTACTTGTATTTGAAACAAACTATAGCAATTTGAAAATGTTTAGCATTTCAGATAATTTACTCAAACATAGCCAGAATAAAGTCACAGCAGTAAAACTTAAGGTTGGTTTCACTACTGAGGTAGTGGCATTTTATTGCTTTACTTTTCTGTTGCCAAAAAATTACACAGCAGTTCAACTAACACAGTACATTATCTTGAAAGCGTATTGTGAAAAATCTGTAAAGACTTACCACATTTCAGTAGACAGAGTTCAGACATTTTGATTGTTGTATAACTGTACAATTATGACGGAAAATAAAGTGAAAAGTTTGTTTTACATTTATCAATAACTGAACAAAAGCCAGTTTGAAATCTGATAGTAATGGGTGAAAAGCAGTGCAATGAACTACAATAATGGTTGAAGTCAAAGCTGCTTCGACTCAAGCTATAGCCAAAAATCAGCACTTCAAACTGCTTTCCGACTATGTGAGATAACGTCACAAGGTGTTTTTCTGCTCTGAAACCGTGCTAGTGAAAACCAACATTAAGTTATCAATGTATTAATCATTTGTATTAATGTACAAACATTATGCAAATGATGGCTTAATCTTACTGTTTAGTGCATTTCATAAAAGCTTCATCAATCAACTTGCTTTTGAGTTAAATTCAAAACACAAATAAGCACGATAAGCAAGCAGA
>WUQG02020839.1:0-11432 GCA_011317285.2 Androctonus mauritanicus | reverse complement strand
ATCTGTATTCAATTGCTAGTCGCATATCTCATTCTTTTCTGGAGGACTAGCTTAGGAGCTGGAAATTATGTAAAAATAAATCTATGTAAGTACGTATCTACACATGTTTAAACTACATAAATCGGAGATTGTCTGTATATTTAAATCTTTAAAATATTTTTGCATAAAACTAATTAATCAAGCTCCATTAATGATTGAATTAACGACTATCATTAGATTTGAGATAACATAATTCCATACCTTTTTAATTTTATCATCAAAATCAACTGTTTTCAGTTGCATATGGTTCAGACCCAATTTTTGTGCCAATTTCAAACTGCTTATACAATATTTCCATCTTGGTTGTCCTTTCAATGGATTAATCTCATCATATATTAAATTTGAATCGGAACCCAAAATGTTTACAAGTTGAGTGAATATGGAATCGATTCGATACAAATATTTTGCAAAAAGGTTCCATACAATTAAATTATGAATAATCCTGCAAAAAATAATAAAAATAGAAATAATGTAATTATTATTCAATCATTTATTAATTTGACTAAGTAATTCTACTTCTTATTTTCCTTAAATGTTTTATTATTATTATTATTATTAATATGTATATCTCAGTGAATTTCTAAACAATTGCATAACGATAATCAGAAATTACAATAATTTTTCTAACACGAATTAGAATTTAAATGACTGTGTTCCTGATATATATAATAATCATTATCGGATATTTTTCATATCTCCTACTTTCAGTTTAAAACTTGGTTTATAAAATTTCATTGCGAGATAGTGGCATCCTATCTTTACAAAATATTGATTTATAAAATTTTGTTGTATCATCGATTTCTGTTCGTCGTATTTCTGAGTTTTCAAACGCATCTCATCTTTCTCAGATATTAACCGGCAATGCAATTTATGTCCCATTATGGGTATCTATGGGTAACTATGAGAGTCGGACTTCAGACGAAAGATGTCCGACTAACAATTTCAATTTTTTCCCTCCAATAGATACAAAACAAGATGCAGAAAGATGCAATTTCTTACATCTTTTTGACATTAAGAAAAATCTATTTTTTTCTTTTTTAATATTTGTAAAAATTGAATATTTTTAATGAAATAACAGAAGTTGGATCTAGTCTGTATTAATAATTTTGTGTAAACAAATATTTCACAAAAACCAAAATATAATTTCAAATTTAAAATGTGATGTGAGAAATTTATCAAACATTCTAAACACAACTTATATTTATATATTACACATTATTATATTACATCATTATGTATATTTTTACGTTATTTTTTTATTTTCTTCTTGTTTTGCACACAGGCAACATGCTAGCCAAATATCAACAATAAAATGACGATCGCTGATTTAATTACTGTTATTAAATATTATGATATTCATAATATAGTATTCATATAATAGCGTACATCTCAATATTGGGGAGAGAAAATTGGAAAAATTTTAATACAATATATAAGGACCAGTATATTTTCTTAATATATATATATTAAAATTCTATAATAAAGAATAGAATTTGGGTTTTTTAAAACATTGTTACTCCTCACTCTCTAGAACAATATACAGTATTTTATACATAAATAACATTTGACTATACCAAATACAGCTTTAGTAAATGATTTTTTTTATCTAGCCTTTTCATTTATTCTTCGAATAATGATCGCAATCCTTCTACTATTTTTGCTGAAAAATTAGGCATAAAATCTGCAACCATTATACAAGGAAATATTGTATATGTTCTTATTCGTCAGAAATAAATTGGTTCGCTATCGTGAAAGTTTTCATATTTTGCAAATACAAGCACTCCTCTAGTTATGAACGTGAAATTTCATTGTCAAATTTCACAAAATTTTAAAAACATTTAAATAGTTCTAATATGATAGCAAAATGGTCTAGCAACCAACATTATGTAAAATTTCAATTAGTTAATATACGGCACTATTTATAACGGCGATTACACCAAAACTTCCTCATTTTATATTCGGGACTTTTCATTAAAATCTGTTAATTAAGAAGCTTTAATTGTTTCCAGTTGTGAAATATATTACAATATACAGTATATAAAGTTATTTCAGTACTTTTGGGAAAAATAACGTCAATATCTGAGTTATGAGTAACCCAATTTACCAACAAAACTTATGCACGAATTATGTTCGTAACGAGAGGAGCGCTTGTATTGCTAACTGATAATATAGATATAACATTACTTTATAAAATAAATTTTTAAACAATTTTTTTACAATGAAAATTTTTTACAAAGAATATGTAAAATTTTTTTAACAAAGAAGTATAAAAGAAATTTTTCCATTCTTATAGATGGCCGCAGTGGTGTACCAAGGGGCGGATGGGGGCGGACCGCTCCAGGCTTCTGATCAGAGGGGCCTCCGAAGAACCTTAAGTTTTAATTATATGTAAATATGTGTAGGAATATAAAAAAAGATTTTGTATTCTGGGAGGATGATTACGTATAAATGCCGTGTTTATGTTTAAAATTATTTTAGTAAAATATCGAAACTGGCAGATTACTAAGCTTTTTAAAATATGTTTGTTTGCTAGATGTAAGTTGTTTTTTCTTTAGTCTAAAGATTTGGTGTTTTCTAAATCATTTTAACTAATTAATTTTTATTAAATAAATGCTAATTATATATTTGATTGACATTTTGTATGGTAATCATTCCAATTGGGGGAGCCCCAGGGAGACGTTTGCCCCAGGCCTCGGTAGCTGTAGGTCCGCTACTGGATGGCAGCTTATAATATATATCTTTAACAATAAAATTTTAACATTAATGTAAAGTAATTTATCTACTGATTAGGAACAATTTAAAATAAGATTTAATTATTTATTCACCTGCGATCATTTCTGCCTATAAATTCGCATAATTCCATCATGTAATCCATTTCGTTTATATTTAATATGAGATTGTCACTATAGTTACTTGAGGAATTCAAATGCTCGTATATATTTCTCATCAAATTGGTCCACTTAATCTGCATAGCATAAAACAATTAAAGTTACTTTACGTTTTGGAAGAATATGAAGCTAAATAAGCTTAGGTACCTGAGAACATTCCTTATCCATTTCTGAAACTGTCTTTTTTATATTAGTTTGATTATATTCTCTGTTTGTAATCTGTATAAATTGCATTTGTGAGAATCGTTAAATTCGAAAAGAAGCCTAAATATTTGTTAAATAAATTATTTTTTTAGTTTTGCTATTCATTTCTAAATCAACTTACACTGGCTAACGATGTTTCTAGTTGGATTATTTCTTCGGTATAACGCTTTGCATCTTCATCTTTCATACCTATCTTATAGAATACGTATCGAAACAAATCTAGATATTGATGTTTCAATGTAATAGACTCCTTTTCAGTTGTATTCAATAATCCATGTTCTTTAATAGATGTTCCTGCATAACTTATCTGAAATTATACATCAAGATATATATTGAGATAAATGGATAAATCAGATTCAAAAATATTAATCAAGCGAATAGGTTTATTGTTTGTAAATTTGATTTTTTGTTAAAGAATTAAAATTGAGTAACGTACGAAAAATATTTAAACATTCAATATTTTCTTTTTTATTGTAATAAATAAGCAACTTAGCATTAAAACACAAAAATGTTCAAATTTCGGGACTAATACCCCAATGTTTTCCAGATAATTATCTTCATAGCTACTATAAATGCCGAAAAGAAATCCTTCATTCATAGAATATAAAATGAATTTTGACATAGTATCTTCGAATGGGGTGTTGAAATCTTTAGAAACTGGCCAGCCATCGAATTTCGTGAAATTCAGAAAATCTTCCCAAATTTCCTTAACGGAAGGGGCTGAAATATATAATTCGAAAGATGAAGTAGCCAAAAATTATCGCTCTATGCCTATGAAATCTAGTTGCTTACGTTCTTTTAAACAAGATTGATAATATTTTCTCATTTTACTCGCAAAACGTGGTTCGTTTTGATCGCTTGGTTTCTCCAATAATTCTGAAATATTGCAACATTTTCATTATTTGTGTAGATACGAAAATAATTCTCAAATGTTAATATTCCAGTTACTTTTGTGTAAGAGAATGAGATAGCCTCCTAAATCAGAATACGAATTAATTCTTTCCTTATATATGGTTTTATACTTGTAATAGGATCCGCAAGAGAAATTGTAGAAATCGTCGCACGGTTGGACTAAAGAATCCATTTTTCCCAATATTCTTCCGGCTGAAAAATAGATATGATAATCTATCAAGATTTTCTAGATTATTTTCGTATAAAACACCTTCTATAATTTTATTGAGAATAAATAATACTAATATTTTAATTATAAATAATAACACAGTAACAGAAGAGTTCTAAGGTCTATATTCTCAGCTTATAATCTGAACTGAAATTTGAAATTTCCATTATATATATCCGTGACATAACTATCCAATTAAAATTACAGTAGACTCCCTTTTATCCGGTATCTCTTTAACTGGCCTCAGCTTTATCCGGCCATATTTTCGTCTAGCTATGAGATTAGATTAGATTAGTGTGGTTAAGCCGTCTTATCCTCATGGGATATTATTTATCTAGCGTTGGCCACTTATAGTGCCCATCACAGGTTAGCTAACACTCATAACAAGATCCAACCAAATGGGTGAAGGATGGGGTTCAACGGACCGGCCGGGCCCGGAACCATCCTGTAAAACTGGCGATATGGAACCTGATTTGAACCCGGATCATCCAGAGTGGTAAGCTACAGCTTTAACACGTTGCCATCTGGCCGAATCTAGCCATGAGTAGAGAGAAAACCGAATAAAAATGAATAAGTCATTCAGAAAGAAAAAACATTTAATCTGCGATAAAAATATATTGAACAGAAAAATAAATTTCATTTGCCATTGATATAATTTTTATGAAAAAAGCGTAGTTTTGATTAAAAAATGAATTTAAATCGAAAAGACAAATGAAGACTATTTTTTTGTCAACAGATGGCGCCACTTTCTATTCAGGTTGAATAATAAGTGGCGGGGTCAAACAAGCTCTTCCACAGGCTGCCCACCCCTGCGGAGGAATCAGCCGGATTGTGGAGGACGGGAATCAAATGAAGACTATTGATTTGGTTTATTAAATCTTTTTCTATATCGTAAATTTTTTATTTAATTTACAACTTATAAATGCCATTTTTGCATATATTTTCGGATTAACCGGCCATTCATTTATCCAGCCGAAGATCCGGTCTCAAGAGGGAATCTACTGGATTAAATATTATAAAAAATTGTTTATCAGTTCATTTAAAATTATTAAAATAATGAGATCTCAAATATTTTAACGACTGCCATTTTTGAATATTATATAGGTATAAAATTAAAACATCTGATATGACTATTTTTTTAATGCAAGAAGTTTCTTAGTTAATTTAATAAAAATTCATACAATTGATTTAAAGTTATCAACAGAGAAGAGAAGATAGCCAACATTGTGATTTCATTTAACATAATTTTTTTTTTTTTTTGATAATTATAATCATGATTGTTTGATGTACTATAACAGGATTTTATCATATTTGATGTTGACATTATAGTTACCCATCCTCAACTATATCTTTATACATTTACTACATATTTTTTATAGAAATAGAAAAATAGTTTTACGTAATATGTATCTATAATACGCCAAAATTAAAAATAGTTCTTCATATGATTGAAAGTATTAACAAAATTTGTAAGGTTGAAAATAAACAGTGCAAAAAATACAAGCACAAAAATATGCCAAATAATATATTATATATCTTATATTTAATCTATTTTTTATGATTTTATTTTTTCATTATTTTTTTCACGATACTTATTCAAATAGCATTACTTCGGATTATGATGTAAAATAAAATGGTGAAAATTTATGGCGATAAATGATATAGTTGATAATGATATAGTGATATAGTTAGTGCGTTATTGAGAACGCACTAACTATAGAAGCGATTGATGATGATAACGAGCAGTAGAAACTTTCCAGTAAAAAGTCTGTGTTGTAAATGAATTAAGTACGAAACATAACTATCGTGAAAACAAGATAAAAGAATATCTTGGTTGCAAATGAAAATGAAAGCTATTAAACATAAGGCCGTGTCCCACGTGCAAGCGACGCGACGCTGTACGATGCGATACCACAAACGCGATTGTGTCCCAAGAGAAGCGTTTCTATAGCGTCTATAATGAAATATCATCCCACTATTTATCCACTAAATGGCGATTATAGTAATTTTTATCTCTCATGTTCTATAATAAAAGTATATTTTTTCAATTTCGCTTATTAGAACCTAGAACCGATCGAACTCGGTAGCCATGATAATTTAGCTCTGTTTCTTCAGAAAACAAATTAATCTGCATTTCACTTACAAAGGTGACGCTACGCGGCAGTATGATACGCATCGAGGCCATGTCAATTGGTTTGTTTTTGTCGCTAGGGTAGTATCGCATCGTACAGTGTCGCGTCGCTTGCGCGTGGGACACAACTTTATAAGGATATTTTTAAGTACTCGTGTTCTGTAGTTCAAAATATAGAGACAAGGAAAGATGATATAAATCTGTAAGACGAAAATACGTATATACCTTAACGTTTGATTTAACTATTATAATCGGCTTAAGAAAAGTAATCTGTATAATTGTTGGAACATGGTAATTGTCTAAATAAATGTAAAATAATAGTTATTGCATACGTAAGTCTCTGTAGCGTAATGAAGTTATAATCCAAAGCTCCTGGGTTCGAATCCCGTCAGGCATGTAAAAGTAACATATATTTTTATCAACTTTTTTCGTTGCATTTTTCGAATATCTCATTGTTCCAGATGGTCTTACTTAATTTGCAGTTGTTGTGAATGCATTTTCACAGTAAATTTTACAAAATAATGATTGAATCAGATATGGCTGGGTGGAAACGCTTCGGCTTTCCACTCTTGGAGGACCCGAGTTCGAATCTCAGGTTCCACTCATTGAAAATATTTATCATGGAGTCCAGACCCGGCCTGTTGATCCCCATCCTTCAAAATTGGGCTGACCCTTCCTCAGGGTGGGCAGCTTATGGAAGGTCTTGTTTTGACCCGTCAGTTAGTATTTTTATACAATGGAAACTGATGTCATCTGCTGACAAAAAAATTATTCAAATTTTTTCCCCAGTAACATAAATACTGAAAATAATGAAAGATGTATTATAAGTACTTAATCTGAAGAGAACAACAATTACAGTAAAGAATGAAAGAAAATAATTATAAATTGTATATGTTAGTAATCTTAAAAAATCACGAACAATTATTAACATATACAAGTTTTATTCCTCTGAAAAATGACCATCTAAATGTATTTTAAGTTTATAAAAAAAGTTTGAGCATTACAAAAATTATAATTTTCTTAAATTTTAAATTTAATGTTTAGCTTATTTCATTAAGATTAATGCATTATAATTTTTTTACCTATAAATTTACAAATTGGCGTGAGACAAACCTCTTCCTTTGAACTCTTGTAAATATCTGTTAGAAACATATTACAGTATTTATAATGTAATCATTACAAATATAGGAATTAATTAATTAATACAGAAAAAAATTATAAAATTATATTTAATTTTTTTATGTCCTAAAGCATCGTCCAATATAATTTTTGTTATTTCCAAAATCAAATTTATGAGTTCCTTGATGCATTTTATGAAATAAAAATATATGCATAAATATATTTTTATGCATATATATGCAATACGTAAAACTGCATAAAAATACTTATCATTGTTTAATGCTAAATTTTATAAACATAATTACAAAGCGCTACTCTAGTTACGAACATTCATACCAATGTGAAATTTTCAAATTTTACGAAATTTCAAAAACTCTTCAAAAATTTTAAGTAATATGATGACAAAAAATGCTCTAGCAACCAATATAATGTAAAATTACCAAGTTATTTAACATATTGTATATTACAAGTGTTTCAAAATGGCGACAATTATCCTTGCTTTATATTCGGAACTTTTAATTAAAATCTATTAAATAAGAACGTTTTAATTGGTTCAATTGTGATATATATTATAAGATATAGTATATAAAGTTATTTCAGTATTTATGAAGTCAAAATAATAACAGTAACTGAGTTACGAACTATCCGATTTAAGAAAAACACTTACGAATTATGTTCGCATCTAGAAGAGCGGCTGTATTTTTATTAATATAACTAAATATTAACTAATTTATTTATGGATATAAGGAAGCAAGTTTCACTTACTTTGAAAATGTATGAGAAAACCAATCAGGATGAGTAGTGTAACAAAGAAACCAATACAAACCAATATAAGAGAACGTTCCATTAATGTTTTCTCTTTCCACCTTGGACATTTTCTATGCATTTTAAATATATTTATCAATAATTTCAAATATATTATTACTTAATATCTAAATAATCACGAAAATCAAATAATATCAATTATATTTTATGATTACATTTATATGGATATTTATTATTATATAGTAAACCTTCCTAATCTGATTATAGTTAAGAATGTCAAATAATCCAGGTCGAAATATGAAATATGAAAAAATCATCTCAGAAAAGATTAGATATAATTCTGAGCCTTTTATCGATGAACAAATAAATTTCTCTTTTTATTGTCGATATTTTATTTATTTACTTCACCAGTACTACAAATATTATTAAATTTTCTATTTATTTATGCACTATGTTTTTATATCTTTTGAGAATATCTTTTGCTCAATAATCCGGATTATTACTTAATTCGGATGATCACTCACAATTAATCCGATTAAGACGACCAAATTTTAAATCACTCCAGAAGAATTCAGAAAACAAAGGAGCATAACTTATTTAAATTCGTTATCCATGCTCGAATTATAAGCGAACACAACACAAATTAAATTTTATTTATGTACAAAAAAGTTCCCACAATACACAAATTTGAAAATTATCTAGTTTTAACTCTGAATAAAATTTCATATTATAAATACAAGAATTTCAGGGAATAATTATAAAAAAGTTACTCAGGTAATAATTATTGTTACGCAACTAATAAACTGCTATCGTTTAAAACAAGAAAGCAATTCATAATTATGAATAATTATTCAATATTGTCATTAAAAATTTTAATAGTACAGTATTAAGTAACAAATCATCTTATTAGTTGCTACTGCTAATATGTAGAAATCGTTTATCTTTCTTGTTTATTTATTTTATTCTACTAAAGTTTGTGCAGAATTGTAACGTCAAACATTTTTTGAATTTGTAGATTATTACGAAAGACATGAATCAGTGTAAAGATTATAACTCAATTTAACCACGTAAAAGAAATTAGATGCAATTAACTAATTAATCACAAGTTCGTATAGTATCGAGAAGCACGACAGTGACTAAGCCAAGTAAAAGTAGTTACTGATTCCTGTTAATGGATTCATTACAGCCAAAATTCAACTTGGTGTAACTTTGACTGTCAATTAATTATTATTAATATGATAGTTATATTCGAGAAAAGTATTCCACAAAATACTTCGAAGCTTAAAATCCAACTAAAAATAACTAGACTAGTTTATAAATTGTAAAAATTGGCAAAAAAAATCGTTTTTCTCCTCCTCCACAGTAGGAATTTCATCGATATCGGTTAAACGATGAACCTCTATAGACTTCATTGTTCAACCGATATCCATGAAATTTGGAATATAGATATTTCTTAGATTACTTGAAATGTCCTGAAAATTTCAGCACAATCGAATCAAAATAAAAAATGAAACGGGAATCCATTTTCCATAAACATCTCTGCATACCGCATTGCTTGATTGCTTTTGTCCAAATTCGAAATATCCTAGCTAAATAAAATCTAAAAATTTTGGCCTAGCTGAGCTAAAATTAGAAGGTGTGAAAGAGGATGATTCTCATCTCTAGAAATGTCTTTATAGTTCAGTTGTTCAACTAAATTCGAACAAATCTGAATTGTAAATGTTTCTTTTGTTAACTAACATATTATTGTTAAAATGTCACTCTCAGGAAAATTGTTTTCATCTAAAAAATAAATGCTATCCAATCAAATACATCAAATATACAAAAAATAGGCTAAATTAGGATCCTAATTTTTTAATATTGCACTTGGTTTATGTTTTTACAAATTGGATGTTTTTGATTAGATCTGCTCTTACTTAAAGCGAGACAAATAACTAAAGAACTGTTCTTTAGATAGGCTATTGAAAAGTGTAAGCATTTTTATTTTTCGTTTTAAAAATAGCTTAAAGTTCAATTTTCATTTAGTTGCATTGAAAGTTCGTATTAGCAAAAATATATGTTAATTATAATCAGTTGTAATTCAGACATAAATCAACAATTACAGTAATTTTCGATTTTAACACTTCGCTAATTATCCAAATTAAGCAGAAAAATTCTACTGTCGAGATAAATATTTTCGTATTAATTGAAAAATCTTATATATTCAGAATAATTCTAAAGTGCTCTACAAAATATTTGACCCATTATCATTGAACTTGATTTGATATCTGGCATCAAACAAGGGAACTTGACCAAGTGGCAAGAGCAATAATAGAAAGAATGTCTATCTTATTTTAATTTGATTAATAAAATCGGAACTTCAAATATATTCAGTGACTAGTAAAGAAAAAAGTTAAAAATAAAAACTAAGCCACAACATTATGTTCATTACTTACTTTTTATCAGTTTGTTCCGGATTTTTATCCATTTCTAGAGTGTTTTCTGGAAAACAAACTTCAGAAACCATTTTATATATAGCGTTAACTTATCATTTGGTGTTGATTATTTAAAAAAAATCTAATAATGATTTAAACTGATCATATCATAAATACTAAAATATTCTGTATCCAGTTGTATTTTATAACTTCACTCAGTCAAGACACGAACTGCTTATATTACCGTCCTTGAGACAGACGAAATATTCCGCACATCCGTTTGTCGATGTTTAATTAATTAAAAATAATTATTGGACATTTATGTTATTTCTTTTACTTAAACAGTAAAAAATGCAAATTCCATTAAATATTTATTACTGGAAATTTTCTTGTGGGATGAAATCGCAAAATAAAAATTCTTCTGCAATTTACGTCTGAACGTTTCACTTACCATTTAGCAATGATTGCATTATACACTTTAAATAATTATACCGTAAATTCTTCAAAAAAATGGAAAGATATTAACCGTTTTATAATTTTAATTTAATATTTACTAACTAAAATGTGAACAAAATTGCAAACAAATTTAATAATTTTACAGTTGCCGTTTTTTTTTTTTTTGTCAACGGATGACGCCACTCAATAAGAGTACTAAATAGTGAAGTGAAACAAGCCCTCCACAGGCTGCACACCTCTTGCGGAAGGGTCAGCCGGATTTTAAAGGACGGGGATCGACGGACTGGGCACGGACC